>JAVCKT010030559.1:0-29109 GCA_032273925.1 Rhynchotus rufescens | reverse complement strand
AACATGTCACCCTGTGAATTTACTGCTTATAAATATTTCTGCTTACAAACCTTGCTGATTATAAATATTGCCAGCATCTAGATGCATTGCAATCTGGTACAGCCCATTCAGGCTCGGCTGCCCCTCAGAGAGCTATCATTTTGTTAAAGAAGGTAACAGATGAGGTGACAGAGCTCTTCTCTGAGGTGGCACTTGTTATTTTCTGCTACTTGCCATTGCAAGCAGACATGTCCCTGGATTTAAATGTAGCGGAAGATATGTTGCCTTCTGTTCAACAGCGTTTCTTTTCACATTCAAGTCCCTGGAGTGAACTATGCTTCTGTGGATGGGGCTGTTGTTAGGTAGTATTGCAATCGTCTGCTGTTAAATAGAGTTTAACATCACTGCCAAGAATCTACTGCGTTAAGGAACCAATGTTGTCCATTGGAGGAAGAGGCAGCAAACAGTGACCTAAGAGGTGATAGGTCTCTGCCTTGATTAAAAAGTTTGGAAACTTTGTTTTTGAATAGATTCAGATTTGCAGCCCAGCAAGGTGAATCTCTTTGTAGACATTTATGTGAAACACTAAGAAAATCAAAATTGAATGAGACTAGATTTTTGATTTTTGAGGGATTTTTGAGGTCATCACTGTTGTTCCGAGCCAATACTGCGTAAGAACAGATTGGACTATACTGTTTTGGTGCGTCTTTCTCCAAGTTCAGACCAAGCGAAGGGGAAGCAGGCAAGGCAGAGAAGTACAAAAAAGCTGGTTGAAATATTTTGAGTAAATGAGGAAAACGGAAACATAATGCCTAAGTGTGGGGTTACTGAGGGCGCCGAGTGAGGTCTGGGCTCCGCTGCAATTGACTCATGACTTGTATTATTCTCTTTCTTTTCTAACATGAAAATATGAATGTTTTTTCTACATCATGTTGCTTGATGTGCTTGAATTATGCTGCTAAACCCGTAGACTTATCCCACAGCAGGTGACTTGAAGTTTCATAATTATTTTTCCTTGACTCTTCTCTAAAAGCAAACTTGTTCTTTCCTCATTTCTTGGTTTCCAGCTACGGTCCCTGGCCAGTAACACTCCTTGGAAACGTTATCACTTCTTTAGCATCCTTTGAGCACTGCAGCTGAGTACCTTATGCTGACGTACAAGTGTTTCTTGTGGCTGTGATCTCAGGTCATTGATTTTCATCAGTGTTACAGTCAAAACAAAAATGATTGTGGTTGAGAGTGAGAAAGCCACTGCACCTCACCAGATCTTGGAGCTAAGCAGCTGCTCATCGCTGTACAAGAGGAAGGAGTGATTGATCTCTCTACAGATGAATTTTGCAGGTCATGCAGACATCAGAGACCAAAAGATAATGATTTAATGTCAGCGTGTAGTTTGTGCTCTTGTACTTGCATTACTTCTCTTTCCACTTACAGAGTACTCATTGTACTGCACTTGTAATTCAATAAACATATCTGGGATAGAAATGCTTAGCTTAGCTCCCTAATTACAGGAGCTCTGTTTCTTATTTTGGGAGGTTTCCTGAGGTTATGGTGACATGCTGAATGAGTGCAAAGTGGTACCTTGGTAAAGAGTTCGCAGAGAATAATTCTGACTTGCCTGACGTCTGTTAACGTTGCGGTTTTGAGGTACTTTTCCACGTTGCATCTGAATGTGAACAGTGCTGCTGTGGGGTAGGCTGTGGCTGGCACTGTCTCACTGGTCTTAATTAAGTGGTCTTGAATGGTTGGACCTGTAGAGTCAAGTTATGAGCGGCAGCAGGTCTCTATGCATCTATTGGAGTGACATCTATGGTGTGACTCAGCCTGCACGTAACAGATGGACATCATCTGGGGACGCAGAGGTGGTCGTGAGAAATGACTGTGAAATAATATTTCTGCAGGGGGGTGGTCTGTCTTCTTCATTGGCTTTTTAGCTACCTGCTGTTATGGCAGGGAGTGAAAAGTCGCTGCCGTTGGCCTTGCAGAACAAGTGCTCTCCATCCATCTCCTTCCTCACTGCTGAGGCTCATTGTTATGTACCAGGCAATTAAAACCAGTAGGGTTTGAGCAACAACTCGCAGGTCAGATTGAGCCTGCAGGGCAATTATTAATGAGGCTGGAGAAGGGATGGACCCAGACTGGCATTTAGAGTGAAAGATGAACTTGGAAGGTTGGCAGCTGGACAGAGTGGGGTTTCTATAGGAAGATCAGCTGATGCTAATGGCCTAACTCAACCAACTCTGCAGCTTCAGGGAGATGTCCCTCCTGTTCCCCTCAGCTGGGAATTTTGCTTGGTATTTTGTCAGCCAGATTTTTTTTTGAGTGTTAAATTCAAGCCGTTAAGTCCAGAAGTCTGTAATGCATTTTTAATTTTTTTAAAATTGCTTAAAAATAGACTCGTAATTGGATCAGCAGGAGGCAATTTTTCGAATTTATTGCTTCGTGAAAACTAATAGTAACTTGATGCAATAATCAAAGTACTTCGGTCTGTTTCAAGTTATGCTAGTTTTTGCTAGAAATGGACCATAAAAAATTATATTATTTCTAGGGCTTTAATGAGCTAAGTATGTAGATTTAAATTTGAGTGTTGGAGACTTTCAGAGGAGGAGAAGAGACAATATAAATGTTTATTCCAGTTCTTTCTTGGAGAGTAATTATTTCCTTTGATGCCCTTTTCTTCTCCTCATATGATCTGTGGATTCTCTATCTGCTAAGAGAACTATTGGTTTTTATTCCCAACACTTTTGAGCTGTCATCCAGCTTTATTAAACTGGCAATTTGTTTTAACATTTCAGTTATTCATTAACTTTTACATTCTCTCTAGCTGTATTAATCATTGCTTTTTACAAACGGGTTATGTAAATGATCTCTGTGCTTTCTGTGCTGTCCCTGTGATAATTTGCCTTTGCAAGTGGTTCCTCAGTACTTGATGCAGTTTTTTCCCCCTTCACTGTAAGATGCTCCTTTTTACTGTTTTTTCCTCAGACCAGAAATCACCCCAAAATCATTTTTTTCATAACCCTGTCTTGCATTTCTGCTCATGTGTTTCTCTGATGTTAAGGTTTGCATAGGCAAATGGCAAAAGCCTCGGGAGAGGCTTCTCTTGGGGTGTGTGAGATTTGATTTACCTCAGAACAGAGTCTTATAGCTGATTTATTTTAGCTTGCTGGTGGGTCCTGAAATGGAGATGGTGGTGGAGCAGTCACACTAGCAGATTCACTTAGCAGACTGAGTAATATCAAGCAGTCTGCATGTGCATGTGTATGTATAAAATATATCAAAACACACTTAGACTGCTGTGTCTTTAGGCAATGTCTTTCATGCAGATCATTTTTTTTTCCCCAATAAATTACCCTTAATTTGAATCAATAAAAAAAATCTGCCTTTCCATTGCTGTGTGATGACTCTTTCCAGTTCCCCAGTGAATTCATAAATCTATTTCACTTTCAAGCCTCTAAATTATTTTAATAAGAAACAAGGAGAAGAGGTATAAACTAAGTTTGCTGCGTGACTTTTCAGGACCAGGTGTTTGCACTCCAGTTTGCCACGTTTTTATGCTACCCTGCTCTTGGCTTAGGCTTAATGCCTAACCTGAGCAACGTTCAAGCTCTTGTTGTCATTACTACTACTCAGTGTCTTAATGCATGTTGGTAAAATGCAATAATACAGCATTAAGCCACGGTGCAAATGCTAAGACTATTTAAATTATATCTTGTAACAAGCTCAAGGTGTCAATGTAGGAGCCTTTTCCTTCTCTGAAATGCCCATGATGATCTTTTTCCAAGATAAATTTAGGTGGGATCTACTGATGGTATTTTAGTACCTTTTAGGTATGGTTGAACAAATATTTCTTAAGGAAAAGTGGAGAGCTGTTGCTGAGTTTTCTGTTTAGACCCACTGCTGTCTTTGAGCAGAAACAGTACATTTGAGAACTCAAAAGAACTTGGTGAAATCTTGAAACGGGGACAAATAAAACCAGCCCAAAATGTTGTATCTACATACTTAGCTTTGAAAGTTCAGTAAGAAACGGTGCTGCTTTGTTCGAGGCTGAGCCAATACAGGTTATGAGGTGGAAGCCAGGAGTCACTTGAGGTTAGCAGAAGATCTAGGCCTATGCAATGTCCTGCGATGCTCTGAATGTCCTCTGTGTTGTGGTTGTGACTCTTAAATCCAGCAAAAGGATGTGCTTGGGGGTTTGTCCTGCCCTGTCTTCCCTTGGCCCTGCTGTAGCCCTCCTGAAGAGTGGGAGAAAGGTACAGGTAGGTATTTTTAAGGTAGATGGAGAAGGTATCCACCATGTTTCTCCATTTCTTTTTCTCCGGCCTTGCTTTGGGATTGAAACCAATCCCAAAGTTGTGTTCTGTGATTCCCAGTGAGCAAAACTTAGGCTACATCGGCAGCAATTAACCCTGTTTAACTCCTTGCTGTGAGAAGAAAAGACCGCTTGGCTTCCTCCGCTCGCTCGTCGCGGTGTCCCTGCCTCTGTGCCACCCGCTCTCGCCCCGTGTCCAGATGCCAACGCAGCAGAGCCGTTGGCAACGTGGCTTCTGCCAGCACGATGTGTCACTGAGGAACCCATCTGTTCCCTTCCACTTCTGCCCCCGGTTCAAAAATCGAGAATAAGAGACAGAAGGAGGCAACGGCCTTGAATTAGGAGAGTTTTCACGGATCTTCCCACTCTACTGGACCCAAGATGCTTCTTGGGGTGGAAGATTTGAGCACAGTGGGCTGAGGAGGCAAGATACGGTTTTGATAAAGATTCTTATTCATAAAGCTGGGAGGAAGCTAGCCAGGCTCATCTGGCAGCTTTGTGCATGATTTTCCAGCTCATTAGCAAAAGGGAAGGGAGAAACAGAGCTAGATTGTGCCAAAGGGGAATTCGAAGAATAAATCGGACTATTTTAAATGACTCTTCTTTTGTCTGGACGCAAGAGTTTGGAGTACGGCGTTTAGAACATACATCTTAGAACAGTGATTTTCGAAATATTTTAAAGGCTTGAAAAGTGCAGAGTGTTATCGCGTGGATCGCAAGTTAATTGCAGGACCATAAGAACAAAACTGAGAGCTAGTTAGAGATCTGCACAGTTCACGTTTTACTAATGTGCCCATGATATGCTAGGGAAAACAAAATAATACGGGTGCAAAAAGCCTTACAGGGTAAGATACGCAGTGGTATTCGCAACGTGATGCTGGTTTTAGTGCTTCAGAGATTGTCCTTATGCAGACAAAGTGGACAGGCCACTGTTGGGAGCCTTCTGCCCTTAGGCTTTCAGCAATGCATTTCTCAGGCTTGCCCCTTCAGAAATGCAGCACCACATTTTGACCAGGCAGGTACATTTGGGGAAATGGGGATTTCAGGGTAGGAGAAAACAAGCAGCTTTTCAATCCCCTCTGCTCAGGATTCTCAGGGGTACCTTGTGCAGCACCTATAACATGCTCTGAAACATGTAAGGAACCCTAGGTTTCATTATTCAGAGCAGATGAGCAAGAGATGACAGCATATGCAATGGCCAGAATGGTAGCTAGGATGGAAAATAGAATTTTTGCAGGCCTTGTGCGATGGTTTTACTTTTGATTATTTGATGGGAATGAAGAATGAGAGGGAAGTGCAAAGTTTCTGCCTAGAGAAAGCTACAAATGAGGCATCACAGGAGGAGGTCCATGATGGTCAAATGCTAGTGGGCACTGGCTTTTTAGGACCCATATCCTACAAACAAGCCTGTCTGGCCAGATCTTCCTGGTGTGATGGCTGTAGGGTGAATGAGATTCCTTGCCAATGCTGCAGCTCTGTTAGGACTCAGCACTAGGTAGGAGTGTTTGTTGAATTGCCCTCCTTTCTGATCTTATTGGAGCCTTGACTTGGAAATTTGCTATTCCCAGTTCTCTCCCAGTTAGCTACAGTTTTATTTATTATATTCTTATCTTATTTCTCAGCTGACCGTAGGTTTTGAGCTCGTTCCCCTTCTTCATCCAGCGCAGTGTAGGCTAAGAGGTTGAAGCCAACCGTCCTCTTGTCCTTTGGGCTTTGCAGCTGAGTTCCTAGTTGTGCAGATTGCTCAGGTGGTACCAAATTCACTTTGACGTTATTTAAGCCTCTTGTTTAAAATGTTGCTTTAAGATGTTGGAGTCATGTGTTGGTGGGTAATCAAACATATTTTCCCCAAATTCCTTGAAACCTACTCTGCAGCAAAGTGATACCTTGTTAATGGTCTTCATGGCAGTTTGTTCTTCAGAGCACCTATAGAAGAGCCTAAGCAGGAGCCTAAGGGCCAGGAGCAGAACAAAACAAAACACTCCATACAGGAGAGAGCTTAGGCACTTGTAAGGAACACCAGCGGGCAAGGACAGCCCTTCTTTGCTTTGCAGAATGAAGTCACTGTATTGAGAAGTTACTGCCAAGGCAAAAATAGTGCCTCGGTCAGCTTTTGGGTCAAAGGTAGGAACTTTGAACACATTTCTTCTGCTTATAAGGCTACTAAGAGCCTCTCTGCAAAGAATATTCAGTTGTTAGGAGATGTTTTTCAGCCAGTGGATAGCTCGGAGACAGGTTTGTGTGGAAAGTCACTTAAGAACATTGCCACATTGATTTTTCTAGTGGAAAGTTTTAGTTTGCTTTATACGCCACATATTTGACAGCCCCATAGTGTGTATGAAAAGACAGTTAGGGTGAATAACCCAGAAAGCTTCCTACAGCTAACCAGATTGGAGAAGACCTTGTCTGCCGCGGGGGTAGGACTGTGTTCATGCAGTGCCTGCAAAATGTGTGCCCGGCGTGTGTGCTGTGAAGCAGTTCTGTCTGGAGGAAGGGACGGGGTGTTTTTTTCTGAGCTGTTGGAGCATTTCTAGCTCCCTGTGGACTTCTGCCTCTCCCCAGGTTGTTGGAAAATGAGCCTTGGACTGTATTCAAAAGGAAAGCAGCAAGAGTGGCTTTATTCACTAGAGTCTTGAGCAGTACGTGCAGGCGGGTGAAGGCTCTTTGGGGCTGCATCCTGCTGGATGTTTCAGGCATGAGGTGGGATCTGCCTCGTGAAATGCTTTGATGAGCCTGGAAAGCAAAAGTGAGGCAGAAAACCATGTGTTAGGCATTCCCAATGCCCGTGCCACCAGCTTCTGCCCTTCCCACCTGCCTTGTCCCAATCCACACCTAAAAGAGGGACCTGAGCTCCTTGATTTTAGGGCACAATAGCAGCAGGATGGGGCCAGCACCGTATTCATATTCAGACTGAAGCTGCATAAACAGCTAAGTAATATTCATAACTTCAACCTCCTCTACCTTCGTGTAGCTGCTCAAGAAAATATGTTCCCTCTTGCTATAAATACTAATGTGCAGGACAGCATCTTAACCACTAAATGCCAAGCAAATATTTTGCATATAAAAATTTATTTGGCTTCACCCCGTATTATCTAGCTGGCAAAGCTGACCATTTTTTCTGCTAGAATATTGCAGAAGCGACTTATTTTTGCTGGCTGAAGCAGTTCAGTTTGGATTTATTTGCTATCTCTTAGAACATTAAAACAGGGATTTTTTTTAACTGGTTTCTGAAAGAAGTCTTAACTTCTTATTTATGACAGGTATGCATTTATGGGGGAGGTGAGTTGCCTTCCCCTCTATTTCCTAAGGCTGAATTTAACAAATTGACTTGCAGTTCTCAGAATCTTTGTAACTGGCCAGCCTGTATTTTAGGGAATTATGCTAGACAGGAAGTGTGCAGGTATTAATTTAAAGAAATAGAAAAATAGCTTTAGAAATTGCACAGTCTATTTCCATCCTTCACTTTCTCTTCTTTTCATCTTTCCGGTGAGGAAAATCTATATCTGGGACAGCTTGATGGCATAACTTGAGAGACAGCTATATAAACTGCAATCAGAGTCATTGCTTGTAATAGGCGATGCCAAAAAATGATGAAACCTTCCAATTTTAGGGGTTCTGCCAGCCTGTTGTGCTATGGCAAACTCAGCTTTGAAAGTAATAGTGCATGAGAGGTGCAGCAAAGGGCTTCTTGGATGATTGGCCAAGCACGATGGCTCTCTGGCATTTTAATCTTGGGTGTTTGGTGGTTGAGGTTCCAGTCTTGGACTTGGCGCTTCCAAGTCCAAGACTGGAAATGGGAAGGTCCAGAAAACAAAGGTAGGATCAAAAATGTGAAGCTGTGAAAAAGAACCTTGAATTAGAGAGGCCCGTGCGATGGAGGCAACACAGCCCAAAGGTCTGGTCCCTGGCATGTGACAGAACCAATTTTGGAGAAGTTCTGATTCTCCGTGCTGTGTGACTCTTTCTTTTAAGATATTTTGTGTTTTTTTGCATATAGGTTTTCACAAACTGAACCTTTTATTTGCTCACCCCTTGTTTTTCAGGTGAGCTTGTAGACATGCACGTGTGTTCCTGGGACAGCGGAGGAAGTTTGAATATTTGAGTGGTATCCTGGGCTTGAAGCCTTGCTGAGCCGCTTCGAGCCAGGGTAGAGCACAACATACTCTACCCGATGGTCTGTCAGCCATCACTGATGAACGCACACAAGTATAACCAGGCTTGGCACTATTTGTGCTCATTAGGAATATGAAGACCTTTGTGGAACGCTTGACGTGCCGCGGATTAGGGTTTAAGCCATAATCTGCTGAAATGATGTTTCTTTGTCTTTTAATTCCGTGTGCTGCCTGCCGTGGAGCTGATTGCGCTGCAAAGGCTGTTTGTGGCTATGTACCTTACATTTACATATCATTGGAATTAGCTGACTTGACACCTGCTTGGGTTCTGTCCCCCTTGTGTGATAGCTGACTTCAGCAAGGTGATGGAGGGGAGGAGAAGCATTTATTTTCATTTGGTTTGTGGAATGGATTGAGGGTTTTGCCAGTCGTTGCTATGCCTGAGCTGTGAAAAATGCAGAGCTGAAACTTCTGCTTTTGACACTCTCAGTTTGGAACTTTTAAATTGAATGTGTAGCCCATACCCAAGGCCCTGCTTGCTCATGATCTGCTCCCTGCTTCTATCAGCCTGGGAAGGTGTTACCAGTGCAAGCACCAGCGTGGAGCGTGACTACTTTAGTGGGACCAGGAACCTGAACCCGAATCTCTTTAGCAGGGAAAAGCAGCTCCTTCTACAACTGCACAAAATAGCAATATAAATTATGGTCTGTATTGTGCACGCATGTAGATATATTCTTTAGGAAGTGGAGAAGAGCGTTAGTTGCATGCTGAAACTGCCTCCAATGGAAGCACGGAAGTCTGCACTCCAGACTCATTCTTTGCTGCTGCTGTTGGGTTGAAGCTGACACAGATGCTGCTTTGCAGCCCTCAAGCAGCTTTTTTCTCTCCCTGGGCTGCATTCGCTTCTTCAAGTGTTTGGCAACTGCCTGGGCCAGGGAGCTTTCCCACGGATTGCCAGGCTCTGAGAGTGACCCCAGAGACCATCTGGAAACAGAGAGCTGATTTTCATTTTCAAGGTGCATTTTAGGCTGGGTTAAGGTGTTGGGTCATGAGGCTTGAATTCTGCTTTGGTACCAGCAATGGTACCTAGAAGGTGTCACTGAGGAAGAGGGAACAGAAGAGGGGGCAGCTCCTGCAGACCAGGGCAGGAAGGTCTGTGCAAGCAAAGGGGCAGTTTTAGGAGCAACTCTGTAGGCCTCTTCTCCAGCTTGGAGGCACGCAGGGAAAGCTGTGCCTTGATGGATGGCTGTTCCTCATGGTGGTTTGCCACCAAATCTGAAGCTGCTTTTTATATGGGGTGTCTTAGGAACAGGGCACGGCCACTTGAGTTCAAAAAGCAGCAGCTTGGGAGCTCTTATCAACCGTGTGAAAGTAGAGCTGATGTGGTCTCAACTGAGGAGAAACCCTGCAAATCTTCTGGTCTTCCTGAGGTCAGTGATGCCTAAACTGGAGCAAGATGCTTGGTAAAACATCTCCTTAGCTCGGACACACTTTAGACTCCCTGAATTGAAAGAAAAAAAAGGGGCTAGAAGGCCCCACAAACCCTTTCACCATAGAAAAGTCATTGGCACAGTTGAATTCCTTGCACTTTCTTGCTGGGGAGCGGGGCCTCTGTGCGGCAGCAGCTCCGGAAACGAAGGAACCGCTCTGCTGGCTTCAAGTTCAAGGAGACTCCTGTGCTTCAGCTTATTAGTGTTTATTTTGGGGAGAGAAGGGGAAAAAAAATGAAGTTTGTTTATCAGCTTTAGTAGAGCATGGAGTGCCATATGTAAAGCGAGATTAAAAACTAAATAGCCTATTGTTTCCCCGGGAGTTTTCAATCATGAAGCTTTTCAGTTGGTTCCCCCGCTCCTCAGCCTGAGGAGCGAAGGCCCCCGGCTCTCCATGTCAGTCCCTGCTCCCCCCATTAAGTCGTGACCTGCATCATGATTTATTGCCTCATAATATCACACTTCAGCTACAATAAGCTTTTTTTTCATGTCCGTTTGTCAAGTTTTGGGCTCACCCTGTTGTGAGATGGAATTGCAGGCAGTGGTGCCGATGAGCACTGAGGGGATGTTGGTATTTTGAAGGCAACTCCAAGCTTTCCTGCTGTCCCAGCTGGCTGGAAAAACCACCCCCTTCTTCTTTCCTGCCAGTCTGAGCTGTAGAAGAAGGTTTCAGTAAAAGAGCTGAAACCTGTGACCACCACTAGGTTCCTTCTTTCCACTGCCCCCTCTGCAGAGAGGCCACCTCGTTCCTTCTGCCCATGTGCCCTGGTGTGTTGCATGTTGCAGTAAGACCCAATGAATCAAAAAGTCCTGATTGCCCATCCCTTCTTAACAAGACAGG
This sequence comes from Rhynchotus rufescens, assembly GCA_032273925.1. Lineage (NCBI taxonomy): Eukaryota > Metazoa > Chordata > Aves > Tinamiformes > Tinamidae > Rhynchotus > Rhynchotus rufescens. The sequence goes on along the minus strand of JAVCKT010030559.1, from coordinate 18,375 downwards.
AGTGATTTCAAAACACAACAATAATTCCAGAAAAATTGCATTTTTCTTTCTGCTCAGTGAGCTCATTGGCTAGTTGTGAAGTGCACGAGTGAGGTTGTCTGTGCAGAGCCAGGTCCTGGTGTCCTGGACACCTAGGGAGTCATGCACACCTAAGGATCTTGGTGTATTCTTAGTCCTGGCTCCTCTCCTGGCCATAGCACAAGTCTGGGGACGTTACTGATTTAAAATAAACCACAGAATTACTGCTGGCTGTCATTGCCAAAGTGTCCCCAGATGTTAAGGCTTGCGCGTCATATTAGGGAGAGCGACGGGGCTCAACGGCCTGTTTTATAAAGACACGGGCATAAAACATCAATGGGCACTTTGGGGCCAATGTCACGGGTTTATAGGTTTCAGATGCCTTCCCCAAGCTGCTACGCAGGCTGTCACCAAAATGGAAAATAGATAGAAAGGGGCATAATGTACCTCCAAAGTGGCATAATGTACCTCTGAAGTTACGTTTCATTTAAGACCGGTTCTCACCATTCGCATCCGAACAGGCTGCGATTGCTGGGAGCAGGGGGAGCCTGAAAGCCCTCGTGTGGGATCGTGAATCTGGCTGCAAAATTCAGAATTCTGCTCAGCACAATTGATGAGCTCCGTATGACAAAAGACAGGAGGTAAAGTGAGTTTGTGCTGTGATTGTTTGCTGTGGAAAGCACCGTCTGAACATGTTTTGGTTTTGCCTGGACTGACAGGCTCTCAATTAGGAGGAGTTTGAGTTTGTTGCCCTGAGTTTAGGGTTATGAGCATGGGAAATCCACGCGCTTCAGTTGTTCGGTGGTGGGAAAGTTATCAGGAATGCACGGGATGACTGCATGGATTGACCCACTGTGATTTGAGCAGGTTTATTCTTTTTTGTTAATTAATTGTTTTATTTAAGAGGATTAAAGACGCTCCAAAAAAACCCTCTGAGCTTTTCCAGAAGGATTTTACTGCCTAGCACTGGAGGGCGAGAAGGGACGTTGCAGTGAAAAGATTAGATCTAAATTGCAGTTTGGTCTGGTGTTAAGTTTAGGACCTTGTGGTGGGTTGATAATATTACTTCTAAAGGAATTCCTTCCAAAGGAATACCTAAACATAAAGGATAACTCATTGAATCTCTTGGCCATGTGTTTCACTGCTTAATTACCACTTCCTTAGCAAGATATACCCTTTCCTTTATTCCTGTATTTCTTTATTTTTCAATTTTCAGACACACTTAAAATTTTTATTAAATAAAGCCCAGAACAAGGACCACACTGTCTGCATATCTAAAGCTGGGATAAAATCCGTGGACTTCCCTTGGTGTCGTTATTAGCAAGGAATGGCATGGATGAGAGGCACGGTACAGAGCTGCAGAGATAAGCTGGGCTCTGAGTAGACCCTAAGTGTTAATTGGGCTTCCCGTGCCCCACCCTGGGCTCTAATCTGTGCCTGCTGCTCAAGCTGCTCCATGAGCCTTCCCAATAATATCCAACTGCATCTCCATGTGCTTTTGCCCGTGCAAACACACTTGCCCAAACCTGCAAGCTGGGTGAAAATTAAGGGGGATGAAGATTTTCCCTTGCTTGCTTCCTGAAGAAACGCTTGCAAGGAGAAAGAGCCTCCTGGAAGTGCTTTGTGGTCTCGCCCTTCACGGTGGAAGTTTTTCCTAAGAAGTCTGCTCTTGTAATGGAAGTTTTGCAGGCACAAGTGACGATCGCGAGTGAAGTGTTCGCGTTTCCCTGGAGCACTCTGTGAAATTGGGCGCTGCGAAGGAGCGAAGAGCTGCCTTTAATGCTCTCAATATTACATCTTGATCTCGGCACTTGTTAATGCAGTGCTTACGTGCTCGTTGCAAGGAGCTAATGCTTCCAGCTTTAAAAACGAAGGGAAAACAAAGGGGAAGGTGGAATAAAGTGGTGTGGGTAATGGGAAGTGAGAGGGTGCTGGAGGAAATGGGAACATTCTCCAGGGTGTCTGCTGAGCTAGTAGCAAGGAGTGAACTTGCTCACCGGCACGTTTCTCATGCTCGTCTGTTCTCGTTTTATTCTTTGTAATGTAACACAGCAGCTACATGTCGCTGAGCACTCGGCAATGAAATCTGTTATGTCCTTTTGGTGGCTTCCAGGAGGCTGGCACTGCGTGCAGCTGACCTGCTTTAAATTTTGTTCATGGCAAATTTGGACGGATGTAGCTGAATTTTGCACAATTCAGATGGGAGCTAAACTGACCGGAGACTCGAGCTGTCGTCTCCCTCTGCCTCAGGAATGAATCATTCCTCTCCAGGTGGAGAAGTTTCATCCCCTCTGGTATGGTGGAAAAGCAGCTGTTATTTATCTTTCCAAATTCCTATGCTATCCAACTTGTTGAATTTCTGGTTATTTCATATCTGCTGCTGCTGGTGCTTCAGTCGAATTCTCTCATCCTTAGTTCAGGGAGATGGAGCCCAAGGAAGCTCTGGATTTTGGCTGTGTGTATTCCTTGCCTTCTGGTCTTTGCTATGGGGACAACCGTAGCAGCGGCCACGGAAATTTTTTCCCCTCAACCATCAAATTGCAGTGGAGCCAATTTGTAAATGCTAAACTGCACGTGCAGACTTCAGACAGGCATCCCAGTCTGCAGAGGTCAGGCCCAACTTGGTCTATCCAGCATCTGCTGGGCAGGGCATGGTAGGTAATACTCGGTGCAAAATATAAACTCTCTTTTACATATATATATATATATATAAATTCTGTCATCTTTGTGCTTGTATTTATTCCAAGTCAGAATCAATTCAAATATTTTCAAGCAAACTGGAACCCGTAGAATATATTTTTGAATATTTTCTTGTTTGCTTTTTTGTCTAGCTCTTTCAAATGTTTACTTTCATTGCGTTTTTTTTCCCCCAGACTATCGGAGTATTATGCGACATGACTTCTCATGAAAATAGCATATGTTAAAATAATTTAGAACAGCTGCTCTCTAGTAATTGAGTCATCTAATTTGCTCGATCAGAATCTCTTGTTTGTTTCGTGGTCCCTGGGAACAGGAGCTGAGGATAAACACTCGGCATATCAGCTATATCAACTAGAGGAGTAGGTGCCTTTCCTGACAGCCTCCTTGTTCCCAGGAGGTGGCTTCTCTTCTCTCCAGACGTGTTTCAGGCCACTTATAAAGGACCTCAGGGTTGGAAGTTTCCATAGTTTCTTCTTGAAAAAAATTCCACCTTGTGATTCCCTGAAATTTCTCTTCCTTCAAAAGTTTTAGCATAAATCAAGGAGGAAAAAAAAAAAAAAAGCCACATATTAGCATCTCCATTTCATCTGGATATAATTTAATATAATTATGGGTTGATTCACAGATGGTTTTGGTGCCATCCTTGCTAAAATACAGTAGTGCAGCTCCTGCTGTGCCATTGAGGGAGCCCAGCGAGGGCAACATAGAGAGGGTCCAGCGGAGGGCAATAAAGATGATTAAGGGACTGGAACATCTCTCGTATGAGGAGAGACTGAGTGAGTTGGGCCTGTTTAGCCTAGTGAAGGCTGAGAGGGAATATGATTAACATGTATAAATTCATGAAGGAGGAACGTAGGGAGGAAGGGGCCAAGCTCTTCTCAGTGGCGGCCAGTGACAGGACAAGGGGCAATGGGTGTAAGTTGAAACTCAGGCAGTTCCATCTCTATGTGACAAAGAACTTCTTACTGTGAGGGTGACAGAGCCCTGGCACAGGCTGCCCAGGGAGGCTGTGGAGTCTCCTTCTCTGGAGTCTTCAAACCCACCTGGATGCCGCCCTGTGTCCCGTGCTGTGGGTGTCCCTGCTGGAGCAGGGAGGTTGGACTGGATGATCTCTAGAGGTCCCTTCCAACCTCAACCATTCTGTGATTCTTCTGTGCCAAAACCCCCAGATCCAGGGTGGAAATAAATACATGGTGTTGTTGTCTGTGCTTCTGCAGCTTGCATCTGCTGCACTAAGGCTAACGTGGCATTTTGGAGGATGTCTCGCAGCTTAGGTGTGCTGTGAATGTCTCTTTGGCTTATATCCCTCAAAACCTTTGAGGCCGTAACACAGTTTTTTTGAAAATTTGAGTAGTCTTTTTTGAAAATTGCCCCAAACTTCTATCACGCATCTCAGACTCTCCCTCAAGGGTGGGTTTTTTTTTGTTTGTTTGTTTGTTTGTTTGTTTGTTTTGTTGTTCCTTTGCTACTTCTCATGAGTTTTGAATCTAGGTTGTTTTAAGGTCCCTTGCGCTCCTTTTCTGTGCTGTTGTGAGCACTTCAATGTCACCATGTTGTCCCCTGGCACACATGGGTCTCACCTAACCCAAGGAAAAGGAGCAAATGTAAATGTAAAGATCCCTCCTGCCATTTTAAACAACTTGTTTTAATGACCACGATGCTTCTGACTCCTCAGGGCTCTGGAACATAGTAAAAAATAATTAAAATAAAAAAAAGAAGAGGTTTTAATTTCTGGAAAAAAGAAGAGGGGGAGTTCGATGAAATCACCAATAAGTTTGTTAAATCTAACTCCTTTAAGAGTTCTGCGTTCCTTATTTTTTGCTGCTCTGTCAGGCTGGGTGTTTTTCACTGCTTGTTCAGTCTTGGCCCTCAGCACTGTACAAATAACCATGTTCAAACACCTCCCTTTTCCCTGTGTGTTTGGTGTCGATGGGAAGAGCCTCTCGCTCTCCTCTGTGCTATTATTAAACCTTTTCTTTCTATACCCGGCACATTCACTTCTACAATGCAACATTTTCCTCCTCTCGCAAAACAAGGGGCTTAATTTTTTTTCAAAGCCTTTCTCAGCAAAGCTGCGAGTCAGGTTCTTGGGGAAACCTTCATAAAGAAGGGAGGCCTGCTGTATTAGCATACATTGATTTATTCATGGTGTTTCATTACAAATAAGCGAGGATCCCATTATATCAGGAAGGGTTAGGAGAGCAGCAGAGCACGCTATATTATATTGACAGCTCAGTTGAAATTGAGCTGCCTTTGAATTGAATTTGGAACGGAGGGGAGGAATTGGCTGGTAAATAAGTCATGAGTTTTGCTTCCAAGTGGCTGTTTATGGCCAGGGTTGCTGCCTGCAAGCGTAACATGACTGGAGCCGAATTCCACAGGTGGGTTTCCAGCCCGGCTCCGCACTGTGTGTGTATTCCAGGGTTTGGAATGATGCTCCAGACTTACTCTCTCAGGCAAAAAGCAGGCTCAGAGTTACCCACAGAATCCTTAAGGCTGGAAGGGACCTCTAGAGATCATCTAGTCCAACCCCCCTGCACATTTTCCTGCCAAGCCAGGAGGAAGGAAATTACAGCAGGAATTCTCTCGGAAACTCAGGCAAGAATAGGAGGCCTTGTGTCCGCAGGCTTGATGGTATTTACCTCGTCTAATCCTATGATTTTATTTTGACAGTTCATTTTCGCGTACTCTCATGCAGGCACAAAAAGAATTCCAAAGTCAGGAAGACGCTCCCGTTGTTTTAAGTGGGTTTTGGAAAAGACCGTTTGTTGGAAGAAAACAACACTTGCTGGAAAATATGTCCTAGGCTTGCGCCAAAAGTGCTCAAATGCTATGGGGAATTATGTGGGAAGTTCTCATGAAGTTTCTGCAGCTCATTTGAGTTTGGCTGTGGAAGGTCTGACACCTGCAACGAACTCTTTGCACTTCTTGTTGGCAAGCAGCACGTGCTGAAGTTTGAGCAGAGAAAATACATTAGTTTCTTACCACGTAAAGGCTCGGAAAAATTGTCATGTTTGCTTGCCAGCAACCAAATGCAGAGCTGTACCCTGGAGATACTGAAGTAATATGTCCTTTAATTCTTGAGCTCTAGCCCAGAGCAATGGTGCAGCAGGGGAGCAAGGAAAGGGCAGGTGCAGAGGGCCCCTTATCACCTTACTGTCCTTGTTCTTCATTTGCAGATTACATACAAGGCCGTTGGGTCTCTGGATCCCAGTGCTGACCTGTCCAGCCAAAGAGGGAAAGTCTTCAAGCTAAGGAATGAAACACATCACCTCTTTGTAGGATTATATCCAGGGACTACGTATTCATTCACCATCAAAGCGAGCACAGTCAAGGGCTTTGGGCCACCCATCACAACACGGATTGCAACTAAGATTTCAGGTACTGCTTTGGAGAAGAGGGAACCTGCTAGGCCTTGGTGCTTTAGATCCACAGCTAACAGAGAGATAAAGCAATACAAAAGTGTTTAGCTTAGAGACTGTTATACGTTCTTTATGGGCTAGATTTTTAAAGGAGCCACAATCCAGTGTCTGTTCATTTGGATTACAAATGCAGTGGTAGAGTTCACCTGAGGATCATTTTAATGAGAACCTTCCTTAGTTCTAGAGTTGAATTATCCTTATAGTAAGTTATTGATGTCATATGCTTAGTCTGGTAGGCACCTTCAGCGATGTGGCTTTTATCTCTAGCATGTCACCAACAGGGGAGTAATGAAGTAACTGAATTCGTATTAGAAAGAGATTTTAAAAAAAATAAAAGAGGAAGAAGTTCTGTGGATTTTCTTCTGAATAAGGGCAGAGGAAGGGTGAACACACCAATATTTGAAAGACACCAAAGGAAGAAAGGTACCATGTTCTGTGAGGGGAAAATAGCAGTTTGTGTTAGCTTGAGCCAAAAAAAAAGGGTGTGGGGAGGAGATGATGGAGAAAATAAGGGACAGGTATATGTAGATTTTAATTTTAGGATTTAATTGATAGTACTTGATAGCATTAAAAGGGTTCTTTACCAGAGTTTAAAACTGCTTTTGTTTTGTTCTGTTTTGTTATCTTTATTTCTCAGTAAAGCCAAGATGAGCGTTCAATTTAGCAGCCTAACGGACTGATTCTTTGTGACACTTGTAATGCTTGAAATGATGGCCAGGAGCATAGAAAAACAGTCTGCAGTAATACATATTTTCCGTTGACCTTGTTCAAAGGTGGTTAACAAAAAGAAGTTGTTAGCAGTAAGTGATGGCATCAATTCTTAGAGAGCAAAATAAATCCATTCTCTGTAATAACCATTAGCAGGGTGTGAACCTGGAGCGTTGGGTGCAGAAGCCCCTGGCTCACCTTGCAGAGCAGCTCCACAGACTGCTGTGGTTTATGCAGCCCTGCACCTGGGGGAAGCCAGGGCATATCCCCTAAACACTTGTGGCCAGAAGAGCAAAGCAGAATAGCACCATAGACCAGCATTTCCCCTTTCCTTCACTTCCTTTTCACTTTATTATTCACTGAGTGGTCAGATCACGTTAGGACCCTGCATGATTTTTAGCTGCCTGCACGCTGAACTCTGGCTTTGTGCTCTCTTCTGTCTTCAAGCAGAAGGATGGCACTAGGTTGGCACTACTCGGACACTAGGATAGTCCCTGACATTAGATTTAGCTCGTTGCATGGTCAGTTCTGTGCATGTTATTTGAAGATAACTGCTACACTTGCTCCAAGATGCAGTCCCAAAGCAAGCTGGAAGCAAAGGGATTTTTGCATTGCCTCATATTTTCATTCACTGGAATGTCCCTAGAAGACTTTCTGGCAAAGAGTATTTTTGAAAGGAAAAGGAATGTTGTAAGAACGTTTGAGTATATATTTTATATATATATATACACTGAAATATTTATGTATACTCTATTTTTTTATATATATATATACACTCAAGTATATATGTATACTCTCTCTATACATGTAGATAATAAGGTGCACATTTGTTTAGCTCTTCAATGTGAGTAAAATGGCAGAATTCCTAAAGGCTCGTAGAAGATCAACATTAAATCCATGATCAGGGCACATCGTCTTTAGAGAGGTCACTGCTAATTCTCCTTTTATTGAGATACTAATTAAATATTCCCTATGGGGAATATAAGAAAGTTACTATATTTAATTGGACTACTACAGACAGCGATCCCTGATTTACATCCCATACCCTTAGCTCGCCTGGGCAAGACCTAGGTGTCTTTCACCAGCTGCTCGGCTCTGTGTGGTGCGGAGGCAAGTTTGTAAATTTACTGTGTCCAGTGCAGTGGTTTACACAGAATATTGAAGACCAAACAGGTCTTGCCGTGCCAGGAAGAGACACTTGAGCCTGTTCACTTCTCAGGAGCAGTTCTGTCGTGTGAGCATAGTGCTCCAGGGAGGCTCATGGAAGCTGCTTCAGGACAGAAATTGAATTTCCAGCCCATTTCTGGTGGCCAACCTGGAGCTTTTTGGGACACTGCCTTGAGTTGCAGAAACATCCCCCTTGCCCCTGCATGATTTTTGTTTTGGCATCTCTAGAAGGTGCTGTGATGTCTAGTAGAGAAGACGACCAGTGAGGAAGTTCTACCATGGTAGGTGCCCTCCTGGGTAGCTGCTCTACCTAGAGCAGAAGACAGCTGGTGATGTGCATCTTCCTTAAGTGACTGGAACCACTGCCCTGGATGCAGATCACCCCTACCACAGAAATCCTTGTCAAGGCCTTAGCATTCCTTCTGATCTTCCTCACAGCTCATTGATATCGATAGCTGGCCTGATAATAGCAAGCACTGTTCTTGACAGTTTGGGGGCTTTTAGATAAAACTGCTGATTGTAAGCAGGATTACAGTGGAAATCGCTGTGAGAGGATTAAGTGTGGAACCCCTGCAAAGCAGTTTGCCCTTGCAAGTCGCAATGGAACTGAGGGGGACTACAGTCATTGTTTAAATTCTTCTATTTGCTTAAGGGTATTTTAACAAAACTCGCATCTTTGGGATAAATCTGATGCCACACTTGCTCGTGATCCCAGCATTTTGTCCGCTGTAGAGGTGTCTGCTACTGGGAAACGAAGAAGAAACATATTCAGTAAAATATGGATGTTTAAGAAACGTATCCTACTTTCATGAAATGGCCATAACACAAAAGAGCAAAGCAGAAGCAGTCTTGGAAATAAGGCGCTAAGGCGCTGCTTTTTGTTCTGCCCTAGCACCGTCCATGCCCGAGTACGACACCGACTCCCCGCTCAACGAGACGGACACAACCATCACGGTCCTGCTGAAGCCTGCTCAGTCCCGGGGAGCTCCCGTCAGGTAGGATTTGGGTCTTTTTTACTCAGTTTTCTCTCTTTTTTTGTTCCCTACCAAGTTTCGCTCAGGCCTCTCTCATTCTCCTGTGGTAATGCAGCTGCTGAAAGCATGTGTGGGCTAAAAGGCCATCTCTGCTGTTGGTTCTGCCTGTCACTGGCTCTGTTCATAAGCGCCTCAATCTGCTAGCCTCCTGCTGCTCACCTCCGGGCAGGATTGCTGGTAGAGTCGCGTGGGGTTATTACCCTTTCAGTGTCACTTCTGAGGCCTCTGCAGTGCTGTCACTTCAATATGTGCAAGCCTGGGCAGGCCAGTGGTTGCAGTTTAGTATTGCCATGCAGAGGCGAAGGAGGCTTCAGGTATCTGTCCTCTTCTGTAAGGGGTAAGTTCTTTCTTTATAGCCAAAGGAGGAACAGCCAAACTGCCTTGGGTAACAGCACTGGAACAAGTTGCCGGAGAGGTGGTGGAGTTTTGATCCTTGGAGATGTTCAGAAGATCTAGGGACAGGGTTCTGGGCCATGTGGTCTAGGTGTCCCTGCTCAAGCAGAGGAGTTGGTTAGATGATCTCCAGAGGTCCCTTTCAACCTCAACCATTACAGATTCACTCTGTGATACAGAGGATTCGGTGATCTTGACAATTTTGCAGACACGTTTGTTCAGGTTGTGGGCCCAATGGGACTCCTCACGCTTTGGGTTACAGTCTGGCTGTTCCTCCTGCGCTGTCTGTGGGATGAAGCAGGAACTCATGCAGAGGAGCCCTGGGTTTGTCTGGCCTCTGCAGCCAGTCTGAGACTGAGGCTCTGTTGGCTCCCGAGCAGAGGGTTTAAGGGCAGGAAACTGCTCACCTACCCTTGAGGTAAGGGATGACCATGTAGAAAATACTACTAACTTCTCCCTGAGTTGGGCCTGTTCCTACTGGTGACTTGAGTGGTACTGGAGTGGGACTCTCAGTGACAGATCATTGCCTTGACTGTGGAAACATGACTTACAGACACCTCTACTTCATTGTCATCTTCTGCCTAGGTGAATTTGTATGCTGTTAAAGACACCAGCACAGAAAAATAAACTTTAAAAAGAGTTTTTTTTTTTTTTTAGGGATTTGTAGAGGGTTTTCTTTTTTTTTAGAGAATAAACTTTTTTTTATAGGGAGAGCCAGCGCATTAACAGCTGCCCTTAGTTGTCTCCAGCACAAATTCCAGTTACTCATTCGTCCTGCCCATCTCTTCAGGAATTAGTGTTGCTTTTTGATAAAATCTGTTGGCTCTCACCTAGGAGCTTAGCAGAAGTACCCAGCAATCATTAGTTTCCAGTAGTCTCCTCAGACTTTTTGCTTGAGTTTTTAGAATAAACTCATGCAAAGTTTTCTGTGGGCAATATTTTGAAAGACACTTAGCTCATTCTTGCAAAGGTGATTTGGGTCAATACGCCCAGTTGGTACTAAAGTGCTTTTGAAAGATGTCTAACGTATTCAGGAACAAGCTGGTCACATGGAAACCTTGTTGGTTTAATGAAATATGCTATGGCAATCGGCGATCCAACCTAAATCACAGATTTTCCCTTAAATTACTTTGATATTTTCAAGCAGAAAACCTATTCTTCAAGACTTAGCACCATCCCATTTCTAGTTTGTTCTCCTTTAAAGTTTCACTTTAATGTCTGGTACTCCATATGAGCAAATTTAGGAGCCTATTTGCTAAGTCCTGTAGGGATGTTGTTCTGCTGGAAAAGAGCAGTAAAATCACACATTTCTGTTTTGTTTCATTTCTTTATATAGGGGAACATTTCTGTATCTATCTTGTTTTACCACCTGCTGTCTGAACAGTGTAGCTATTTTGTCTTTTTATTGAAAAGTCTTGCAATATTTCTCAATTTACTACACTTTAACCACATCCAGTGAATAACAGTTTCGAGCAAATAAGTCAATTACAAAAGCAAATTTGTAAGCGTTATTTATAAATTTTCAGTCTGGTTTCTTTAATTGCAGTGTAGTCTATTGTATACCCATTTGCAGAAATGGCAATATTTAAATCCACATCCATACGATCAGTTTACTGCTGCAACGAGGCATTTTCATGACTTTCAGAGGTGGAAATGAAGAGAGGGAGACTGTCTTGGACAAATTTTTGGCTTTGAAATGAGTACAATGGCCTGGCACTGTGTGCCTCATTGGCAGCCCCAACAGCGTTGGGAAGTGCTTGAGATGTTCTTAATGCCCAACGAGGTGACTATTTCCCCGTGGGTTTTTGCACAGCCAAGCTGAGATCCACTTTAGCCTCTTTGTTGCTGCCTGGTTAGTTTTCCTACCTTGTATCTACGTGGGTTTTATGGGTCTGCAAGATCAGTTTTGGGGTACTGTACAGTTCCAAACAAGATTCATTGCATTTCTGCTCATTTGCAATGTGGGTGCCCCAAACCCCACAGGCACTTTCAGCATCAGGCTCTTTCTAGTGTTTCCTGGTGCTCATCATAAGTCCCTGAAAGGAATTTGTTTATAAACCTAATGGTCAAGAACTTGCTGTTTTTGACAATCCGTAGACAGCAATGAAGAAAAAACTTGGATGTGAATTAATATTATAATAATCATTATATATGAAATAATATATTATATATTTAAATCATTATAATATAATATATATATTTAGCTATATACTACATATATTTATATAAACTTCAAATATAATATAATATAATATAATATAATATAATATAATATAATATAATATAATATAATATAATATATATTTCCCCCGCTTTCTCTCACTTCTATTTTTCATGGCAAAACCTACAACCCCCAGGCCTTGACTTCACATTGCCCTTTGAAAATAACTTCTAGATGGTCTTATATCAGTTTGAAGCCCCTGAACAGTTTTAGGATTGATTTGCTGAAGGCTGCCATCCATTTTTAATGGATACAGAAGAGAGAAGAATGCAAGACTTTCCAATCTTCTTTCTTAAGCTCTTCCTTGAAAAAAAATTAATCTTTCTCTGTTTGATTGATTCTTTGATTGATTGATTTTTCATTGATTGATTGATTTTTAGGGCATTTCTGCCTTTGGATCTGTGATTATCAAGAGGGCTGAGTCAGGAATTCATAGATTATTCACGTATGGCATCTGTAGAGTTCCATGTGAGGATTTATATCCCATTTGCTCCATGAAAATATCACTATGGGGGATTTTATGTGCATGAAATCCACTGAGCAGTTTGCAATATGTTCGATATTTGAAAGCCCAGCTGGTTTATTGACATGCGGTTGGTTGTATCAATCTATCTAGACCACTAGAATGGAGAGAAAAATAGGAAATCAGATTTCCAGTGCATGCATTAGCCTTGAGAATTTTGGCATTTAAATAAATGTCCACTTGAAATTTGATTGCCTTGTAGCCATGTTGCTCTGGATATTGGAGCTGCTATTTATTTATTTATTTATTTATTTATTTATTTATTTTCCCTGGAGCTGCTTATTTATTTATTTATTTATTTATTTATTTATTTATTTTCCCTGGACACTGCAGAAGAGATATGGGAAGAGTCTGTTACATCTTGAAGGTTTCTACTTGAGTTATATTGACCGGAGGGCTTCTATCTTCTCACAGCTCTATGGAGTGTAAATAACCTGTGATGCTCATGTTAGACTTGACCAGCATGACCAGAGTGGTCTTTAGGTTCCTGACCTCTGTACTTGATTAAAAAATGTTAGTTTGAGAGCTTTGCATGTGGCCTCATGCTCACATATGTGCCTTGCAAGATATAGGACTATGTGATCCTCGAGAAACATACTCAACTAAGAATCATTTATTTTGCAACGTGCAGAGGCTGAATAGCATTTAAGCATTTTGGTTGCAGGGAAAGGGAGGTTATTGTCTTAAAGCATGTCTTAAAATACAGCTTTTTGTCTAAGCAATCTAGATGATGTAGAATAATCTAAGAGAAGGCGATTTTAAATATTTTGAATTTTCCCAATGTAAGTATTTGGGAGCACTGAGAAAAATAAAGCAAATATTTTTATATCAAGATCATACAATAACAAAACTTATTTCATAGGGACCAAGCCTCATAATGGAACTATTTTGGGTTGCTGTGATGCTAAACAAATCAAAAGGAAGTAAAGTTGTGTTATTTAACAGAATAGCTAGGTAGGAGAACAGTGGTTTTTTGTACTTTTGCGCTCAAGATTTTAGCTTTTCCCCAAGTAAAGCATCCCATACAGTATATCTGTGTATTTATATTGCTGCATGTAGAAGCAGTTCAAGACTTTTTGTGATGTAGGCTTTATTTGTGATATTTTTTATGATAATACTTTAGTTTTTGCCATCTAGGAGCTATGTGCTGAGCAGTGTCGTGAGGCACAAGGCCTTGCACCTTCTTTGTGGGATTTTATTGTTATTGCACGAGTCTGTCTCAGGTCTTTATGCTGTTAATTAATTCATTAGTGTCAAGAGAGGGTAGCAATTTCTTAGTCTGAGCCCTCCCACGCAGCCTACCTGGAGCTTGGAAATGAAGCCTGGAGTCAAAGATCAGGGAAACAATAAAAAAGGTTCTGATGTTGAAAGCTGCAGGGAGCATGAAGAATGATCGCGCCCTTGGAAAATCACAACGTTCAGTTGTATTGAGAGGCATGTTATAAATATCCAGAAATAAAAATTCCTTGCTATTCTAAATTGCTATTCCAAACTCAAAATTGCTATTCGAAACTCAATAGCAAATATATGCATCGTGTGAATTGTCTCATTGATTAGAGGGAAACAAACCATCATACTAGATCTATTAATTTGGTGGTATCTGATGAGGAATAAGATTATCCATCTAGGCTCCTGATATGGTGTATCTAATTATCTGTATTAATTAACGTCTCCCATAATATAGCCTAGGGATATTGTTCGAAACGCATCAGAGCTGGATTTTCTTCTGCAAGGCATTTTGCCTTTAACGTAGGCAAGAAAATGATGGCAAATGAGTAAGAGTTACTTTCCACTTGAAGGTAAAACAGGGCTGCTTTTTCTTTAACAGAGTGTGTATTTAAGAGAGAAAAAAGATCCCAGGTGAAAGGTTCTTAGTACCCCCAAAGGAACCCAATGTGGTTGCCCAGGGGCCCTTTGGATATTTTGAGGAATTTTGGGGAGTTTGTTGGCTCACAAGATGACAGGATTGGTGCTATTTGAGGTCCACTCTCTGATCTCGTGCAGCAAATCTGTTTTCCTACTGCTCATTCCTACCAGATGTGAGGACATTGTCCCTTAAAACGTCCCCAAACTGCCATTGCCCACGTGGAGCCGTGGGCAGCGCTGCCGGCGCTGGGTCACCTGCTGCATCCACTGCCTGCTCCCAGAGAGCTCCGGTGGCACCTAGAAATGGCACCTTAAAATTCACATGGGTTCGAATTATAATATTTGACCATTAAATAACAGATGGAGATAGTTCTTATGTATCAAGTACCGTTTTACTCTTTCACAGGGATGCTTTTGTGACGTTTTTGGAGTGTTTGATGAAGGCTCGAGGGTACGGATTTTGAGGGAGTGAGGGTTTTTTTGTGTAAATCCTATGTTGTCTGTGTGAACTGTCAGATTAAATTCCAGCAATCAAAAGGTTAATGAAGTCTGAACTTTAAGATGAAAATCACAAATTGAGGGCCATTTTCTCGCATTAAGCTGTCAACTGGTAAGATGGGAGGAACGGGAGAAAATAGCCCTGGTTGCCAATTTGAGAACTTCTTTATTTGCTTTACAGCTTCCCAAGCCAAAGTGCCCCTTTCTTGTTATCCCAGAATAATAACAGCAAGCTGTGTAGGACATCAAGAATTAGAAACTCTGGTGCCAAGCGTTGTTTTGCCCGTAATAGTCTTTGGATCAGACGCTTACATGGGATGAATTGGGCTCAGCCATGGTCTCCGTGGTCTGAGCTGCTCACAAGGAGAAGCTTGGCCCTGTTAAGGGCCATGGACCACGGAGAAAGTTTGATCAAATGGAAGCATCACCTCCAGGTGCTTCAAATGAGATGGGGATGCGCGTGGGCGCTAATTCCCAGGAAATGTCCCCAGCTGGGAAGCAGCGCAGACGCTCTCAGCAGCAGGAGCGGGACTGATGAGTTAGTTCAGGGGGCAAGTGGCTCTTTCCTGGTGCACGTGGCAAGCAGTGTTTACACGAGCAGGTGCCCCTCAATGGGTACATAATAACACAGGAATGCAATAAAAGGGAAGATGAGTCAGCCGCGCTCGGCTGTTGCAGACTAAGGCATTTCAGGATTTAATTATACTACAGGTATATAAATTCCGGAAACATGTTAATGCTCCCGTGATTAAAATTATAGAGGGCCTAATTGAAAAAGCATAAACTGAATTGAAGAATTCCTAATTATAGTTTGCTTTGAGGTGTTAATTTCCTCCATAATGAATGCATAATTTCTTGGAGCTCGAACAGGGGGCCGCCGCAGCAGCGCGTGGGTTGCAGATGGAGCGAAGGGATTATCATAAACGGAGCCAGACAATTCCAAAGAGGAAACCTCTGCAGCCATGCTGCTATTTTGTCTCTCTGTAATTTCAGTTCTCCTTGCACAGCGCTTTTCCAAAGCGAAAGGCAGAGCGAGAAGATGGTGCGAGATGTGCTTACTGTGCAGAAGGATGGGGAAAGAGGACGGCTTTCATTAAAAGTAGTCCTGGTGCAAAAGCAGAAGGAGAAAGGCAGAAAGCGTGTGTCTACTGGAAAGGTCAACAAAGCAAGTGGGAATAGGAGAGGGCAAATCTGCCTGCCCTGGGTGCCCACCTTGGGACAACAGATTCTTGATTCCTGTCCACATTCCAGTAGCTTTGGCTCTGTGAAGGGACTAGAAGAGTCCAGAATGCAAACTGAGGCTGTTTCTCCGTGCTTTAATGGAAGCTGGGGCAAATGGTTGAATTTAATGTGACTGAGAATATATCCCAGTCTCCTGACATCATTGTCCAGGCCATCACCTTTGTGAAGGACATGGCAGAACTCCCTGCATCGCCCTGTGCTCTCCTGCTTCCACAGCTTCCTGAAGGACCCCATGCGTTCCTCTTGTCCTTGAAACTTTCCCTTGGTCTTAAAACAAACCAGTGATCACTGAGGATGACAACAAGACCTCGGTCAACGGTGTCTGTTTAATGCTAAGCGACATTAACACAAAAGGGTGTTTATTTTCTTTCTTCTCCTTCTTCTTTCTTTCTTTTCTGTAGATCAAACAGATGGCAGGTGGTTCAGGACGGGAAAAACACCTCCAAAGCCACTAACATTAGCTCCTGTTGCTGTGAAAGCCATATCTGTCTGCACTCATTATCTTTAATCTGCCAGCACAAAATAACATTGAACTGGAAAGATAGGGTCTGGGCCTATTCCGCTGGGGAGCAGCAGCTATTATGTCTAATCTGTGTTGCAAGCTAGGTCAGGCTTATGGAGATGGTTGAGATAATGGAGCGTAGAGCTTTGAAATGCCCTCTGGTTCTTTTTTTTTTTCTTCTCCTTTTTTTATTTGTATTTCCAAGAAGATTAAACAGAGAGAATTTAAGACGTTTAAAGGAAAGATGCATGTGTAATGTGGGTAAGTAAAAGCTGTGGTGCTGTTCACATGGTTGGAGGATGTAAGGAAGGCAATACAGAGAGTGCAGATAACATCTTCTATTAGATTGAATCACAGAGTTAGAAAAGAATTGGCTTTTAAGCACTCAAATCCCTCTTTTGGTCAATAAATATTATCTTCCAGTTCAGCTGATTTGGGGGCAGCTTCTTTCATTTTCTGGACGTTGTCACATTCGTTTGCTTTGCCCAGACACGGCTGTGATGGCTGGATTTTCTCAGAACTATATGGAGATAGCTGCATTCCTGAATTTCTTTAAATATCTGCTCATCCTTGATCAAAATCATCCTTGATCTGCATCATCCTTGATCTGCTCATCCTTGATCAAAATTCACTCTAACAAGCTATGGCAAATGAAGCAAGATGAGAGGTTGGAAGGATCAATTTGAGCCTATGTATATGTTTGTATATACATATACATGCATATATACACACATATATCTATTTGTTTATTGCTATTCTGAAAGAGGAAGAAAAATCACTATTATAAGCTTGTTTTTCTTAAATGTCATGTAGATGGGAAGAAGCTGATTTATTTAGATGGTATCACTGATGGTAGTGCTGATGCCTGTATCCAGCCCAAGCCAGCTCTTGAATCTTGGAAATTGCCAAACACATTCTAAAAGACCTCATATTTTTTCAATATTTTCTACATAAAAATGTTTATTGAGGGCTAACCTTAACTTCAGCATATTGCATTCTGTGTGGAGCTGGTCCACAACTTTATGGAGGTTATGATAAACTCTAATGGAGTTTAAATGGCTTTAAAATCAATCTCTAAATAGAGAGAAAAATCACAGAGCAGTGTATTGAAGCCCTGTATCTACTATGGCTGTTCTAGATCGTTGTTAAGCTCGGTTCATGGCATTTTGTGGGTTAGTTTTGGAACCTCTGATCAAAGATGGCAGGTAATTAGAGTGAAATGTTCGGGGCATACCCAACAGCTCACCGACTTGGCTATATATACACACATATATACATATATTTTGCTGTGTGTTTGAACCTAGAAACCTTTATGAACCAAGAGTTCATAAAGTCACTTTATGAAGAGTTTGTAGAGTGACTTCTGACTGTTTGAACGTGCAATTGCCAGATTGTAGGAGGAACCTGGTGAGTAAATGTTCACCAGTAGATCCAAAGTAGAGGGAGGCAATAGATGCTGTGGATACTCTGTGTCTTTGTATTAGGCTTTATGACTCTTATCTGTTTAATTCTTGTGAATTTTAATAGAAATAGTTTATGTTCTATTCCAGCATTTTTAAAGTGTTTTCTGTTGTGGTGGTGGCACTTTTGGGGAGGCTGGAGGACGCTAAGAAACATCTCATTTTACTATTTAATTCCACATTTTTTTAAAAAACTCTTTTGAGTGCCCATAGATTTTTGTAGAATATTTTTTTTGCTTCCATTCCTGTTGTATTTCATCAGATTTTCAAGGAGAAGAAAACATATGCCTGGATCCTGAAGTGTTACCAGATCACAAAAACATAACCAGTGTCTGGATCCCCTGTTTTTCTCAGCTTTTTTTTTTTTTTTTATTTTTTTTTTGGCTTTTTGGTCTGGAACTGCTATGAGATTTACTTCTCGTGGGTGGTAGTACTTTGTTTTTTACTGCCTAGGTGGCAGAAGTCAGAGGTTTAGTTAGATACCTTGAAGAGACAGAAAATAAAGATGTTGCTGCTATTCTTCGGTCTCAGCCTCTGTTGCTGGAATCAGCTTGGCCGTAAAATAAACATCTGCCTGTTCAGCAGCTAATTTAAATGATCAATTCGAGTACGAGGCAATGG
>JAVCKT010030557.1:13773-54527 GCA_032273925.1 Rhynchotus rufescens | reverse complement strand
CCTGATACCAGACGTTCCCCAGAACTGTTCACATGAGCAGCTACTAGTTTCTAGAAAACTAACATAAGCAGTACTCAGAGACACTTAATAGTGAAGCTCCTAAACATTAAGAAACTAGTCTAGTATTAAATGAGCACTTTTACTGAGGATGGTCAGCCTACTGCTTTATTAATTCTCAAAGAAAATAAATCAGTATTTCGGCATTTCTAGTTGCTTACATGGTAGGTAAATCTAACAGCTTGTTACTAACACTTGCACAAGCTACCTTTACAATAGCTGCTCTCTCTTCTCCCCAACCCAGTACCAGTAAGGAATGAGATACAGTGGTCACTTTATCTGTAGCTGAAGCTCAGCTGCCCATGTCATGCATCCTGCATAAGGACTCACGTGGCTGAACAACACAATCGTTATCAGGACATAACGTGACTCCAGCCACCTTTAGCCAAACCATCTTTCTTGCCCACTCAGCCTGGCAGCCAGCAAGACTCTTATTGTGAAGAAGAACAAATCTGAATTCCTCTGTCATATCTGAAAGAAGGCGCTTCAAACAAGCAAAGCTGGTGCCTTACAAACCTCTGCCAAAGCCACTGACATCATCCTTCCCTGTGTAGTTTATAAAATTTAATGTTATATTACTGAATGATGGCATAGTCAACATATTAAAAATAATAGAATGAACATTTTTTTCTGAAGGATAACTGGAAATTACAAGATTTGTTTGAGACAAACAATTTTATCTTTAGAAATTTGTATTCGTTCAGGAAAGTTTTGTTAGTTTTTAGCCCTAGCCCTTGCTCTTCATCATTTTTCACATAGTCATGATCCAAAATGTTAAAGACAGAACAATTCATTAAATTTCTTCACACTGATTAGCAAGGAAAAAAAAAAAAGAGGCTCCCTCTTGAAACTTGCTTGAAAATTAAAAGAAAAAAGTGTATGAACAGAGACTGGTGAGAATAAAGCTAAAGAGTTTATAAAACTTTTAGTCGCCCAAAAACTTAAGACAATCAGAGATGAGATAACATCTTAAGTACAGATAAAAAACACACTGTAAAAGCTTAAACAATGTGGATGAAGGAAGGTAAAAGATCAAAAACGAAGTCAAACCTCAAAGAAGAAACTCAAGAAAAAGAATAAGAATTTTACAGTTCATATAAGAGTTAGTAAATGTTCTTGAAAAAAAAACATGTTGTAACCTTACGGACCGTTTCCCGTTCAGCAAGAAGCCTTTAACGTGATACCACATTATTAAGGATCATCAAGAGAATTATAGTAAAAGCTAATCTTCTTACTTGAAGAGTTGATCTAGCATAGTGTATCTTTTAAAACTATTACAACTTAAGGCTTTTTGAAAGCTCAAAGAGAGAGGATGGAAAATGATATTCCATAGCCCCTATCACAGGGAGCATTAAAAAATAAACAGGACATGTTCAAACATATTTTCTATCTAACCAACTTAAGAGACACTGTAAGACCTGGACTAACTCTGCTTAATATTGTTTTATTTAAAATATTGATAAAAAATTAAAGAAACTAAGTCACACAATAAAAACAGTTATATTCAAATGCTCTCTTGTGTTTGCATTATAAACATTACCCTCTTCAGTTTAGGTGCTCAAGTTGTATTTTCTATCACTGCAGTTAATGAGCCTCAGAAGGCAAGCAGAAAATATAAATTGTATCCCCTTAGCAAAAGAACACCAAAAAGGTTGCCTTAATTTCACCTTTTAGTAACTCCACAGCACTGCCTACACGTCTCCTCTTGCTTTCACAACAGCATGAGGACATCTCCCTTGAAGAATTTAGTTAGTACTATGGCACTCCCAATTTCAAAAGAAAATTTACATGTTCTATAAAGCAGAAGAGGCAGCTCAATTTAACCTATCCTTCCTCAAACAGTGCCATACATGGCAAAAAATGGTATCTTGGCAGCAAAAACATAAGGGGCAGCAAGAACGTAGGGAGCAGCAAGCCCATTGAGGAAAACTCAGAGAAGATTTTACCGCCCTTCATGTGAGCAGGAACCAGCCATCTCTTTTATCATCTGCAACTATGGCACCATCTTTATGGTTTTCACAGTGCAATCCAACAAACTGAGGGCATTCGTTCAGTTAACATAACCAAGGATTTCCTATTCCAGAAAAAAGAGGAAAATCTTTATTACACTAACTGAATGGGAGCCAAGTAACTCTTTATCACCTAGGCACTTTTATATTGCCTATACTGCATTTTGAGGAAATGCATATGTAAATACATTCCTACAGAAATTACTATATACTTTTCAACAGAAAGTAGGAAATAGAATTTCTCTTGGGGAGAGGGCGGGAAAAAGGGGGTAAAAATCCAAAATCACAAAGCACACTTGGATCAAAACTGGCAGTAGAAGCTAAATCTCTTTTCACACTACTATAACCAACATATCAAATTTAAAAATTATTAATATAAATACCTCAAGTGTTATGATTATTCCAGCCTATAAAAATAGTTCAGATTAAGAATGGAGACACAAGTTTGTGAAACTGAAGTGTTACATGGAGCCCACATCACTAACAGAGTTTGCCACCTACTCAATTAGCTTTAATTCAGGCACTGTGATAATAAGACAATCTACTTGCTCGGCTACCATGAGAATGATACTAATGAAATTACCTACACAATCTGGTTACATAAAATATATTTCAGAGGCTGTTCCACAGTGAGGTCACCAACCGCTGGAGTCCAATGCAGTAACTTTGCTAGATTTCAGCACTGTAGTTTACAGAAGATTCTGTCACGTGAGAAAATCTCCTGGAAAAGTTGGCCTTAGGAAGGAGAATGTCAGTAGGTGAAGGCTGCTGATGCTGTGCAGCTGGAAGCTGAAGGCAACATGCTGACGGCACAAACTGTTACTGAAACATACATTAAAAGACTTAAAATTGCATCACAGGTGCCATCAGATGACTTTAACATGTTAAACCACACTTTGTAAAGGCAAGACAACATGCAACCTTGACATTCCTCAACAATTTTACAAAATACACGGTACTGGTGTTAAGCAGTACAAACATGATGGACTGAAGATTTTGCAGAATGGTTCCAGGAAGATAACATGCAAAAAAAGAGGAAGAAAGCAAGCAAGCTAACACAAAACCCCCACTAGTTCATTCTCATTGTTAAAGGACATTTTTAAAAGTCACAGGAAAAAGAAAATTAGGAAAGCTGTAGGAAAAGCTAAAAAAGAAAAGAAAAAAAAAAAAAAGAAGTGTCTGACAGAATCAGTAGGGGATGCCTATAACTAATGAGAAAATACAGGCAAGCTGGAGAGGAAGATCAGGTCAGAAATGCCAGATGTGATGGAAGAACTGTATGATGTGACAGTGGAGGCCCTGGAGACAACAGACAAAGACAGAAAAGCAGAGAAAGACAGTGCTCAAGAGATGGTGCCGAGAGAGAGAAAAGAGCAGGTTTTCTAGCAGAGAAAAGGAGAAAAAAAAAATCTGAGGACCCTGAAAGCCAATGTATAAGAACCCCAAACTGTTTGCCAAGCCTATTTACACTGATTTAATCATGCAGAGTTGCCACATCTCAAACTAGGAGCATGGTGGGGAGGGAACAGTGAAGATAAGAACAGGCAAGGAGATAGAGAGTAGATTGCTTAAGTTTTTGAAAGAGCTTTCGCTGAGGCAGTTTTAAAGAAAGGTGGCCACCATATGCAGCAGAGATCTTGTGAAGGATGAAAGGAAAAAAGAGAGAAGCTACAGATCATGCTGATGCCAAACAGACAATGAACATGGAGAAAGCTGCCTTGGAAAAGCTAGAGAAAACATAAAATCTAAAAGACGGAGATAAGAAAGGCCACCCAAGAACATGAGGAATCAAGGTACAAAAAGGACATCAGATTAGAGACAGAAAAGAGACAGCAGATCAGTGGTCAGAAGCAGAGAAATCTCATTTTATAATCTGAGCAGCCTGAAGGGCAAACAGGTAACACTAGGCTAGAAAAAAATAGTTATAATACTGTACAAGATGAAATCATAAAGTAACATTAAAAAAGCTCATGAAACAGCCCTGATAAGGGTTCCAAAGAAAATTAATTTAAAATTATTTTAAAAGGGCTCAGGTTTATCCAATACAATTAAATGACTTAATATTATCATTAGTAAAAGGAAAACAGTCTTTGGCTGATTCTCCACCGGTTGATTTCTTTTTAATGCAGAAGCACGAGACATTTAGCTCATCTCGTATACTTCAAACAGTTGTGATTTCCTTTGTAGGTAACTGGAACATGCCAGGAGAGAAATTACAGCTGCATATAATTAAAACAAGAATACTAAAGTTTATGTTAAAATAGGGATAGTCTGGACTATATTCCTCTTCAGTGCTGTTTTCAACACTGAAGAAAAATATAGCTGGGCCAAAAAGCTCACAAGAACACGTGTTACTCAACTTTTACTTCAAAGATCCCAGCTTTGGGGAGGAAGGATGGCTGCTAATTGTGGGGCTATCTAGACCTAGGCTGAAATGAGGAAAGAGTATCTATGTGGTTTAGAGAAGCTTTCGCAGGAAGGTAGCTGAAATACAAATACGTCTCACTGACCAATATGAAATACTGTCCCAGCAAATATGAAGTGTAATCTTTATTTTACTATTTACTCCTCATTCTTGTGATCATCTTGCACAATGCAGACACACTTTTCTCACAAGTTTTAAAGCTTTTGGTCTCAATCTAATTTTTTTCAGTGTTAAAGGTTAGAAACTCCTGCCTTATTCCATTGGTATAATCCACTGTTGTCATCATAGAAAAAGATAAAAAGTTCTAAAATTCATCATTAATAGCATTACAAACAGTACTTTCCAGGTATTCAGCATTATGAATTAGGGTATTTGAGGATGTCAAAGAAATTCAAAATTGCTAAGACTACATCTTACCAAAGCTAGAGGCTGCAAGAGGAAGAGCAGAGAAAACTTTAATATTTGCCATTTTGCAGACTACATGGTAGCCTTGCCACAGACTCCATTGTCTGACCTCCCTTTTTACAGCAATGCTGCCTCAATTCTTTAACATACATACATACTTTTGGTCCCTGTCAGTTATAAACAACTGCCATACCTTTCAACATAATCAATATCACTCCTGCATCTAGTTTCTTTCTTAAATTCATCATTTCCATTGATGTGAAAACAAATGAAATCATGCAGTTAAAACTGACGTTGGTAGAACATATCAAATCTATCTCTGCAGAACCTACATTTGTATATTGGATCAAGTAGCCACCTACTAGTGGTCTACAAGCCAAGTTCTTGACAATAAAATCATCTGTTTGACACTTTTACCTGCCCCAAGAGTCTGATCAGTCAGCAGTCCAACTAAGCACTTCTTGCGTATTGTGGCAGTGAACCACAAACTGTTTTGCAGAAGCCTTATTAGGTTAGCCTAATAAGGCCACCCAAGTAGCAGCACTGGTCCAGTCCCACTGGCTGTGTTTCCCCTATGGAAGACATGGTCCATTCCTGATATACAAATAAAACACACAGACCGAGAGAATTTGCCTTGAATTTTGTTCTTTTTGGCTAAAATTTGTGAGAACTTGGGCTCAAATCCCAGCAGCATGCATGCTGACCCTCTGAACTGATAGGGTTCTATGAAAAACAGGTTGTATCCTATTCTTCAGTCCCATTAACTATTCCTTTAATTTGTTTGCCTTTATTCCTATGGGTCTCACATTTCTCTACATAATACGCTATATATAATATAATGCATTAATATTAGTTCAGTTTTAGAACATTAGAGAACATTCTTCTTTCTGCGCTTGTCCAACATGAGCTCATATACTTCAGATCTTTTTCTTCCATTGATCCTTGAAAATAAAATATCACAAATAACCTCATATTTTTTGATCAATTTTAGTCCTTAAAAGCTGTGGTAAATCCTAACATCATGGAGATGGATGAGAATTAGACCTTCAGTACCTACAGAAATCAAACATATGATTACATCCTTTGCAGTTCTAGGCTCCAAATTATTCTGTCAGGTTTGCATTTACTGCTACTGCCGACTTCAGTGGGAATTGCACACATGAAACTAACAGAATAATCAGGCCCTGAAAATTTAAGCTTGTGTCCCCAAGCATAGCTACTGCATTTTTAACTGATTCAGTATGAGCTGCATCTGTGACCCTAGAGCAACAGCTGGGAGTATGTGCTGGCACCCAGAAAGCTAGTGCTGCCTTTCCACATGGGATATACAGCAATCTCCAACCTCCCTGCTTGCATTTAAAACACAAACTCAGACATAATATAAAGGTACTATTTCTGTTACCATGACATTGAACAAGAAAATAAACATTATTCTCCCTAGAAAATAAAATACAAGGTAATCGAGTTTTTTAGCAAGTCTAGTAGCAGAAGTCAGAAACATCATAACACGTTATAGAAGTCAAATGAAAAGCTTCATAGTGTTAGCTTGAAATGAAACAGGAAAGTATTGAAATATTTTGCATATAGAAGGAAAAGGCTCACTCTGGAAACTCTTTGTTCCAACCAAGTGTTAGGAAAGCACTATTTAATTTTCATTTTGTCTTCTGTTCTGGAAAGGTTGCCTTTTTTTTGCCTGAAATACACAAATAAGGGATAGAAATAAATGTAAAACTCACCAGATACTTCCCACAGATCTCCCAAACAGTGATCAGACTTTTTCAAAAAGCAGGAATAACTCAAATCTAAAACCCAAGGAATTTTAGTTTATTATCAATAAGATACATTCTGTGGCATTATTCTTGAAGAGGAAAAAAAAAAAGTATTTAAGTATTTGATACCTCGTATCAGTTCAGCATCTTAGTTCTTCAGACTTATTAGCCAATAACATAGGTAAGCAATCAATTACACAGGTTATCAGATCTAAAAATGAAGGCTATATATGCAATTCCTATCATGCAAATACATAGAACTCAAGCACAAATGAAACAGAATCAATCATCAAAAGGAAAAATAAAGTATAGCAAATTTTAGGGATTCATACTTTAATTCAAGCTTCTAGAAAAAGTATCACGTAATCGTCTTTGTTAAAGTAGAGGAGATGAAGTCATTGATTCAATCTCCAGTCTTTATTCCTGTCCTTAAAGTTTTATTTGTAAGCAATGGTAGGTAAGTTCCAATGATAATTTAGTGGAAATCACTTCATTCAAGAAGTGCATGAGCTTCACTTGAGTGCTAAGCTGAAAAACAGTATAATGTTTATGCGCATCTCTCTTCAGGACAGGAATAAAATCTTAATTCAATATGCATAAGATTCAGGATCTGACCTTACTGGTACCACCGACTTGCCCGACTGATACTTTATCCGAATAAAACACTCATCTAAGTCCCATTTTACACAGTTCCATGTGTATTTAATTTGAAATAAGATACCTTTTAAAAAGACATGAAAAGGTTTCTTCTTTCAGTTCTAAGCACATCTATTGAACTTAAATGACTGCTTATTTATTACATTATACTTATCATAGATGTAGAGGCTTCTTTGCCCTTATTTTACTGAAAGAAAAGCCAGCCTTCATGTTGTAGATAAAGTCAAGTACTTTACTTTATGAGTCCATTATTCACTATCTAATTGTCTGCACAGTTCTATGGAGTAGTACAATGACCATCCAACTTGATGTTAATTATTTATTTTGTAAAGTTGTCCATGTTAGAGCTGAATTAGTGAAATGCAACTTAACTGAGCCAAAGACTCAGACCGGGCTGCCATTTTGACATTCTCATCAGGGAAATGATGCTGTAAACACCCATACTTGATTCACATGCATGGTCTCTTGGTTGCCTACAGTAATGCCCATCTGTTCGGATGGCATCATGCCCACTCAAGTTGCTCCAGGGAATACTTGCTGGGCAGTGATTGGCTTAGGTAAGTATTTTTCAAACTGGGTCGGTGTCGACCTCCTTTTGGGAAGGCCCAAGAGGAAAAGGAAACAAAAAGAATTTTCATTTTTTATTTTAATGGATTGTTTTCATTTAACATTCAGCAAAAACACCACTGTCTATAAAACATTCAGTAGATGGTTTTGCTGATTCCTTAGTACCTGTGACCCAGCAAGGAAAAACAAATTAAACTACATTCTTCTCATTTTTTAAATAAACGAGTTTGACCTGTTATAAAGTCACAGCTCATGTAACATTTTGAGACCATCCCATCTGCAGAAAAGCTGCCTGTCTCAGCAGGCATTGCCACATTCTGAGTATTATATTAATTGGTTTTATTGATACATATTGGTAAACACTCAAACATCTGACATTCAGAGGTATTCTTACCAAAAGCCATAGTCTGAATTGTGTGCAGATGGTGGTGAACAATACTAAATTATTACTCAGATCAAACACTATTTACAAAAATGTTTTTCCAAAACACAAACATGCAAACAGATACAGATGCTCCACATGTGGAGTAGCTCGAAAGGATTCACTCCTTTTCATTCCTAAATTTGGGAAAGACATTGGAATAATTCCCTAATATTGCCTTCCGTTTGTCCAAAGCCAAAGAACTTTGCTTTAGTGAAGTGCACTGCACAGTGAAGTCATTGTCTGTCACATTGCTTTATCAAACAACCAGTGAAGAGGAGGGACAAGCATGTCGCTCTTTTCCCTTCAAATATTTTTTTCCTTTTAATAGAAAGCTACTATTATTACAAAAAAAAAATAATAATCCTACTCCTTTTCATTTGGGAGACAAAAGCCTTTCAGTGCTGCGTCCATGCGCTCTGACTACTGTTTTGACACTGTGTCAAGATGCTCCCGCTCCGCTCCAGGTCTCAGATCACAGTTGGAGTGTCTTGATACAGTGTTGAATCAGTAGTGTCAGCAAGTCTCAGAGCAGAGTCAAAGAGCCTCATTGTAGCCTCAGAGCAGGTACAGTCAGAGAAACCTTTCCCCTAAACTGAAGTAGGGAAAGGGTTGGGAGGGAGGGTGTGGAAGCAGAGAGAGATGGTGTTGCCTCCTCCCTACACCTCCCCCCCACCTTTTTTTTTTTTTTAATTGTTTACCTTTACATACTTTGATAAAGCTGCACCAGAGTCATCTTTCCAACTATTCACTGTTTTTGCAGTAGGGTATCAGAACTAGCTCTCTCCCAGCCCTAAAGAGCTGTTAAAAACGCAGCATGGAATAATGTTAATATTTTCCTGAAAGAGTCAAAGTAAGCGAAGGCACAGGCACAGTGGAGCTGTGCCTTTTCAAACCAGCTGGCACTGCAGCAAAGGTTTGTTGGGGAGGCCAGCCCCGCTCGGCGGCCCTGCGCTGCGCTGTGCCGTAGGGCTGCTGCTCGGCTGCAGGGAGCGCGCCGGGAGAGCGGCCCCCAGACACTGCTGCAGCTGCTGCTGCTCTGTCCCCAGCTGGTACGAGTCCAACTAACCCCATCAACAGAAGGTGTCAAATTAAAATGTGATAGGCTCTTGGTTTTCATATCTACTTCCTATATTTGCTGTTCAAAGCCCTGTGTTCCCCAACATTGATAGTAGCTTTGTCACCAAGTTCACCTGAGCTACAATTTTTCTACCTCAAATCACAGCAGATTGGCACAATTGTTCTTTTAGGCAAGAAGGTACCATGTGCAATCAGGGCAAAGTCACTGTACATTGGTAAGGACATCCCAGCTCTGAACGTTATTATTATGCACTGAATGGGATAAGCACAGTATCATACCTGTCTTAAGAAACTTAAATTGGAGTCTTAATGCAATAAAGGATATTGGCATAGCAAGAAGACCAAGTGGAACTGAGGATGTTAGTATTACATAAGGAGGAAGACAGGTTTAAGACCCTTGTTAATGACATGTGCATGCATGCACATGCCTTGGTTTAATGACTGGAAGTTTGTCCTTTTTATTATTATTTTATTATTAAACTGCTTCTTCCTTATAAAACCTTCCTCTTATCTTTAGATCAGCACCAATGCAACAACACAACTTGAAAAAATTACCATCACACTAAGGAATCTTTCAGGTGGTATCAAATGAAAAGATATTCTAAAAAGGTGCAGGCAGAGACCAAATTAAAAATAGGACTTATACCTATCAGAAGCAGGGCTATAAAATAAGGACAAAGAAGAAGAAT
Organism: Rhynchotus rufescens; assembly: GCA_032273925.1. Classification (NCBI taxonomy): domain Eukaryota; kingdom Metazoa; phylum Chordata; class Aves; order Tinamiformes; family Tinamidae; genus Rhynchotus; species Rhynchotus rufescens. The sequence goes on along the minus strand of JAVCKT010030557.1, from coordinate 44,448 downwards.
TCCAGCCAGCAACTGGCCATGGAAAAACTGTAAGGCCAGTAAAGACCAGGGACAAGACTCAGCGTCAGCTTTTAAAATAAGTTTTATAGAAAAATAATTGCTAAAAGAAAAGCAAAACCAGCTTGTAATTCTGTGAAAACATTTTAAGACTAAACATGAAAACTGCTCATGAGCTTGTTCCCAGAAAAGATAACATAGATCCCGTGATTTCAAGCAGTTTTCCCAGAATACTCCACTTCTGGAAGGGCCAAGGCAATTTAAAGGGGATATTTCTTAAGCACTGAAAGCCAAGTACAGTACTGGGTACCAGTTTGGGGGATGAAACGATATCAGAAGTTAAGGCATTTGAAAAGGAGTGAAGAATGATCAAGGGTTAGAAAGAACATAACAAGGCTTGAAGAGGCAACATTAGAAAACCTAAATAGGTCAAAGTAAATCTTGATGTAGCCTTACATCTGAATAATCCAGTCAATTCTGCATGCTACCATCAGGAGGTCACACAGTTCGATGTATATAATTTAGGTTAAATGGCCACTACAAAGTGAGATGCATGCATTCTTTTCACAGTTGAACCAATTTTATTCCCAATGTAAAGGCAGTGATTTCAGTGGATTTTTAGAACAGATATATTTGCTCATTTATATGACCTCCTCAGTAACATGCAGCTTGTGAACACACAACCTGTACCCGCAGAGACACAAAAGCTATTTCTCATTAAATACTTTTTCCTTCTGATTATATTGTGCCATTATTTGAATAATTTTAAATATATTTTAAAATATTGCATAATGTTAAAGCATAGTTTAAAATAATTTCATAATATTTCAATAAATGCTCAAGTTCATAGGTAATAAGAAAATTTTTAAAACACGCATTTCAAATTCTCTTTTTGAAAGGTGTGTAACAAAATGGCAGTTGAGAGAGTGCAGGTTAGTGGGAAACAGGACAAAATGACAACTGAGAACAGCAGCTTACCCTCACTGCTGAATGTAGAGACTCAGTCAGTGGCTGTTTCTTGCTTTGAGATCCTCAGATCTTATTAAAGTGCAAAATATTTCTATTTAAAGGAAATCAAACACACTGGCTGTTGTGGCAACTTTCTTGCAGGCATTTTGATAGCATGCAGGAGTTTCCTTCTCTATCCCAGCCTGGCCCCCATGGCCATCGTGCCCTTGCTGCCTGCAGAGGAGCTTTCCTGTCGTGGCCATTTGCTTTCACACACTATAACGAGCAGGTCTGGCCCAGCACTCCCCCAGCTGTCTCTGGAGGTCAAAGAGAAATTAAAGAATGTATCATCTAGGCACAAATTAAAATCTTTGCAAGTTGAAACCCGGTAGAAAGTCTCCAAATAGAATGAATTATGTATTTGAACACTTAAGATTTCCTTGCCTTTATTACAGCATGGGGTCTGAACTCTGCTTTCTTCCCTGCACTTTATTACATGGTTAGAAGTCCCACAGTAGGAAACTTTCAGTTTGAATTTTGAAGCACCTATAGTGTCATACTTTTTATTTTAATATTTGTCACCAACAGTGCCGACAGATAAAAAGTGCTGGCTCCCCACAGCATGAGATGCGGGATTTTCAATAGAGCTACACAATTACTTTTGCTAAGTGCTTGCGGGGCTCACAGTGCCAAATCCCGCAAATTGCTGCATTCAGGCCACTTTGCAGGGCTGTACCCAGACAGCTGGTAGGAAAAAAAGTTAGTTGCTTGCAGGAGGGGCATATGCCTAAATGGCTGATTTCATTTTAAAGTCCTAAGCAATTGGTCAAAAACATTTCTCCCAATCAATTCAGTAACTGTGGCATTTAAAAGAGGGTCAAAACTTGGAGTCACAATTAATTCTCTTCCTTGCATACAGTTAAAACAAATCAAAACAAAACAAAGCAAACCCTGTTTTTCTAGCTCCAAGATTTGCAGGCCAAGGAAGTCACAGAAGCAAATGTCACCAATCATAGTATTTATATATATATATATATATACACACACACACAGATATATCTTCTCCTTTATTGTCTTTTCCCTTACACTTTTTTATTTCTTTTTATCCTTATTTACAGGAATCCTATCATTCATCTCCTTGCTCCAGATCAGTGTTACAATGTGAATCATTTCACGCACCGTAATGCTAACTATGTAGTGGTTACACCTTTGGTATCAGGGGAGATTTTTGTATCTCCCGTCTTATTCACAGGTCAATTAAAAAACTGATTAAACCCCAAAAGTCTATAATGATAATTGCTGGAAATGACTGGGATGATAATTGGTTTAATGACTGCTAAAGGAGTCATTGGGATACAAGTCTTTTAAGAAGTCTGAATGGCACTAAGAGCTACATTCATCGTGGGTGTTGGTTGTTTATTTAATAGTATTACTCCAAAATCTGATTTGGATCAACTTGCAAAATATTGCAAACAAGTTATTTTAAAAGGAGGCTTCTGCTGAGCTTTGGTGTCTCTCTTCAGCTACTACATTCAATGTCAGCCCTTCTGGTACACGATCTGCCTTTAAAGGTTGATGTAGCTCTATAAGGTGAGAATTCACTATAGGTTTTATATTTTTAAACATTTTTTTCTAGCATAGCAGGAAACAAATTCTATATAATAACTGAAAAATGTAGGCCGAGACCATCCTCTGCACAGGAAATTTCACTCAGAGGGCTGGACACCCAGCGAGGTCCTATTCACAGACTTCTCTTTGTATTTTTCTGCCTGGAACCAAAGAAGGGGGATTCATGCCAAAACACGGCAGGATATGGAAATCTATCGGCTATTCTGTGCTCCTCCACGTCTTTCAAAGCAGTTTCTGACTTGGGAAGCCCTAAATTAAGATATATGAACCTGGGCTTTTTTTTTTTTTAAATCAGAATTTCACAACTTCAATTTAAATAGGAGTCATAAACATGTAGTATCTAAAAATAATAAGAAAAACCCTCAAATCCTACACATCTGACATTTTATTTCTCATTCTGAGAACTCAGAACAGGAAAAATTCAGACTAAAATGATTACTCTATACTAGTCAGGATTCGAAAGCAATGTAGAACTCAGAAAAACCTTGCTGCTGGTTCTCAGTCCACATACACTGGCTTGGAAAGGCTATAAGGTTATAAATCTTTCAGTGGAAACAATTTGTGCCTCATGCCATCAACATTGCCTAAAGACATCTGCATAGGGCATCTCTAGAGGAAGCTCCCATTACTAGACCTATGCTGAAGAATAATGAGAAACTTGCATCCAGTTTGAAAGACATTAATGAGTCTCTCTTGGATACAAGATATTTGTTCAACACCCTTATGGGCAAAGGAACAGATAACTGAGCTGGGGAGCTCTGACTGAATAGGATGCACCAATAGGTCTCAGAAAAGGAAACAACAGACAGCTCTGCAAAGAATTAGTCAGTTTTTCAGGCCCAATTTGCAGTTGTGGTGCTTACATGTGTCAGTATTGCTTTGAATATATATTTTCCATCACCTACTTCTCCATTTGTTCCAGCGGGATTTCATATGCTATGGGGCAACTTCAGATTCTACACTGGTTTCTTCTCTCATTTTGTGTTTCTATTCTCTATAATATTAAAAGAAAAAAAAATCAGGATTTTTCAGTACCTTAAATGAACTGTTGTAGACATCTTAACTGAGCTTTCCTTTCACCTTCCCTCTTATTTCTCTCTCTCACACACAACTATACTTCAGGAGTCATTTCCACCCCCCACCCAAGCTCCACTGAGCTAATGATGCACAGTCAAGTTATCTAGTATCATTAGATTACCTAAGGCTCTGATCCTAGTGTGCCTTACATATGTGAACATTTAACTCCTTGAAGTCAATGAGTTGTTTACACATTTGCAGTATGACATGAAAGAAGATGCAATTTTTCAGCAGTTCCTAGCAAACAAATAAGGTCAGTGTATTTCTTAATGTAACATATCAATAATCAGAATCACCTTGCTATAATACAGAGATAAAGAACAAGGACTTTTGCTTTAGACTTTTTGCTTTAGATGAAGGCCTCATTTCCCAACATTTTTCCAGTTCTTTTAGCACTAGGGATATTCACTGAAATATACTGTATTGCTTATCTATTAGGGATTATGTAACATTCAATCAAGTCTTAAAACTCTCACGCTTGAGATGGTTTCCAGATCTTACTTTGGAGGGACTCTGTCCTTCTGCATTAGCAACCCAAATTGTTTCTGCTGCATGACACTAATGGAAGCTGTTGATCATTTTTTTTAGCACCATTACAAAAACATTAGTTGAATTCACTTCTTTAACCCCCCTGCTATGGCAAGCTTGCACTGAGATACTTTGTGACTAAACTAGAAAATATACACTAGAAGCTCTACCTTCAGAAAATGGTATAGGCATTTTATAGCTTTCATGCATATTTCTTGAGGAACAGTGCCTATAAATTGTAACTGAAAGAAGATATACTTATTTATTGCATTGAGTACAGCTAGGGAAAAATAAAATTCTTTCTCTCTCTCCATCTTAAATTAAAGGCCAGGTAAAGAAAAAAACCACACCTTAGGGAGACAGTTTAGGCACCCTGAGTTTGGAGGGCTTGTTTACTTGCTCATTTACTATAAGGGGAGAATCACACTGGGGTCCAGGTACTTCTTCCAAACATGTATATCAGAAGACACAGATAAACGTGTTTTTTAATTCACAGCAAGATTTCAATTAGTACTCAAATATTGCAGAGGTAAAGGTTTTACAAACGGCACTTCCCCTTTTACCTGTGATTTCTCACCTATGCATAAAATAGGCCATCAAATGGCAAGCTCTGTAGTAATTTCTTCCCAAGGACCTGTGCTGGATATGACTTGAAATACCAGTTCACATTTGGGAACATCAGGAAAAGCAAAACTTAGGAAAACAGGTTCTAAGGTTCCTCTGAAATTTAGGAACAGATTTGTGTTGCCTTACCTCTTGTTATAACCTTTCCTGGAACAAATTAATTTTAGCATACTTTAAATATGGACAAGTAATAAAAAAGGGATAGGAGCATAGTTCTCAACCTCCCCTTGCCTGCAGGCTCCTCATCCCACTCCTCTTAGAAGTTCTGTAAAAGCTCACCTAGGTGCCTCCAAACTGGCCCCATGATCGGGGCTAGTGAACACTCACCCACCTCACAGACAAAACTAAATAAATTACCAGAAAAGATCCAATTAGATTAAGGCAGCAGCATAATTTGGGTGGAGCTGAAGCTCCTCATGCCAGCTGTGGCTGTGGAGAGGCGACCTCACACCTCATGATGAGAAGCTGCACAGGGCGGGGCAGAGCCGATGCCTCAAAATGGCGGCACAGGGCGGGGCAGAGCCGACACCTCAAAATGGCGGCACAGGGCAGGGCGAAGCCAATGCCTCAAAATGGCGGCACAGGGCGGGGCAGAGCCGACGCCTCAAAATGGCGGCACAGGGCAGGGCAAAGCCAATGCCTCAAAGTGGCGGCACAGGGCGGGGCAGAGCCGACGCCTCAAAATGGCAGCACAGGGCAGGGCAGAGCCGACGCCTCAAAATGGCGGCACAGGGCAGGGCAAAGCCAAAGCCTCAGAATGGCCTCCTGGGGCAGGGCAAGGCCAATGACTTGAAATGGCCTCCTGGAGTGGGGCAAGGCAGGCACCTCAAGATGGTGACATGAGGCAGGGCACGTCAGGCACCTCAAAATGGCAGCACGGAGTGGGACAAGGCAGGTACCTCAAGATGGCAGTGCAGTTGACTGAGTTTTCCTCTCCTGTCCGGGAAGGGGTGAGGAATCCAGCAAATAGTTTTCCACACACATCAAACAGAACTGTCCACACAGTGAGCGCTGTATCAAAATACCCATCTTAATGCTATAATAAACAGGCTGAAGTGGTTAAATTGCAGTTCATTAACCAGTCAACGCAGCTCGTGCTTTGGGAAGATTCTTGCAGGTGGTGGAGTGTTTATCCTATTTTTCCTTTGGAGTGCTTGATTTTTTTTCCTTTAGATACTTACTCTAGACAGGTATTCTCCCTTCTCACCTTCTCCTCTACCCTGTAAAACTGCAGGAAAGAAAGAAACTAATTCACGAATGAACAGATCCAAAGACAAGCCTTAGCTGCCATTTGCAAGAAAGGGATCCCAGAGTCACAGGGCTGACAGCAATTATATGGAAACGAATGAAATGAAAGAACAAACAATTTCACAGGAGGCAAAAAGATGGAGAGAAAATAAAGAAGCAAAGTGATCAGGAAAATGTTGCATCTCTGCCAGTGTTGTGGCCACCATCTCCCTTGAGCAGGGGCCCTGCAGAAGCAGCCCTGCTGTAGGACCTGCCTCCACCTTGAAATCACTTCCTCCCATCATCTTCCCTTCACGTTCCCTCAGAGCTGCTGCTCAGGATACCATTGTATGCCAGTATTTGCCTCAAATTTTAGTTATTAAAACATCTATACAACCTTTACCCACTTTAGAGTTATCTTTGTGCTTTCCAAGCCCCTAAATACCACTCGTGGCCTGAAGTGATTCTTTGCCAAATGCCTTTTGTAGCAGTTCCTGACCACTGAGCCCCTGAGAAAAATGGAAAGAAACCTAAAAACAAACCAGCAAAACACCAGAAGCTGGGATGTTATCTTTCCGCACCTGCACAGTTAGGCTCTGTTTTCCCTAGGAGCTTTTAGCAGATATGGGATCTATATACCATGCTAGCAAAGCACTCCCTGGTGTGCTTGCCGCGACACCAGCAAAGCGGTGCTTGCACCGGGACGGAGCAGCTCTGCCTTGTCCCAGGTGACGCCCGCGACTTGGCACACACAGGCCCTGCAGGGTGTTGCTGTCCTATACCCTGAGCCCCGGTGAGGGCAGTTCTACATAGGGAAGCTGAGACCTTGCAAAGAAGTGTTGGATGACAGAGCAGGCTAGGGCAGAGCCTGAGGACCAGCACCTTTGGGGGCTGCAGGTGTCTGGCTTGTGACAGATGCAGCACTGCTGAGCAAGTGGAAGCTCCCATGCCAGAGGGGAAGAGGAAGGAGCCAGTGGAGGTAGAGCAGGGCCACAACCCTCATGCTGAGGCGTGGGGATCTCCTGCCTTGGAAAGCCACGTGGAAAACAAATGATTCCTCTTACCAGATCAGCCCTTCTCATGGCTAGTAGTGGGGTGCAGTGCTCAGCTTCAAGGCTGGCCTGCTGGGCACTGCCAGCCTGCCTCTGTGCCCACATCTTCAGCTCAGCTGCAGGACGTCACACAGTTCCAAACAGGGTCCCCCATACAGGGAACACAACGAACATAGACCCAGCTCTCAGTATTCAGCAGGGAGCACACACATTGGCACAGCCTTCAGGCTTGCATGGAAACATCACTGTTCTCTTGGAGTTTAAACAGAGAACCTTCTCCTGAAGGCACAAATCTGCATCTGCCTTTTCATTTCAGAACGACTGATAAGATGGGACCAAACATCTTTCCAAACAGATTGTTGGGTGAAGAACCTCACTTTTACATATTTCTAATCTGAGAATCTCTGCCAGGAATGCAGCCTTGTATTTAGGAGAGGGAAAGGTGCCACACATGTTGTCAGTGGAGCAGCTGATGTACATTCCAACATAGCTTTTCTCATGAAAACTTGTCTGCGAACCTGTACTCCATGACACTTTCCATAGGACATCTTAAAACGGTGCCCGAGTTAGCATACATTATGAGTAAGAATAATGAACTTGGGATTTCATTACCTAGCTTTTCAGTACATAAGCGTCGAAGTGGTTTATAGAGAAATAATCAGTAAGAAATTTACCCTGGATTTTTAGAAATGAATAATTTTAGTACAATGATTTTGTTACATAAACAGCAAAGTAAGAATTATCTACAGAAAAACAGACCTATGTTTTTTGAAGTTCAGAAATGTCATTCCTTGTTTTTTTCACCAATATTAAGGTTTATGTATTTTCTTATCACAAAACCAAAATTTTGGGGCTAAAAACTTTTTACCCAAGGCCATACAATGTTATTTCAGCAAAATAACTGACAGAATGAAAAACATGTTTTACCATAAAAGGGACACGCTCATTTTTTTGAGAAAGCTGAAATTTTTCCCTAAGACAGTTGCTATGAATTGCATTTGCTGCAGTGCTTCCTAGTTCAGGGATGACCGTAGCCTTGCTCATGTCCAGGAACAGCCCCCCTGTACACACACACACACGCAAATGGCTTGTCCTACTGTCTTGAAGTAGCTATGCTCATGCAACAAGGATCAACATCAGCATCAATCTAAATGCTGAAAGCATGGTCTGCAGTACTAAAAACTACGACTTTTGGCTTGTTAATATACTTGCTATATAAGCTAACTTAGATATTGACAACATTTCCTTGAAAATACTTTTCTACAAAGTATCACAGACATCCTCTAAGCCCAGATACAACATAGTGGTAACTAGTTATGGTCTGGTTTGGTGCAGAGATTTTGGAAGGCCCCAAATGTACACATTCTTTTACTGCAATCTTACAGTGCACAGGGAAGACTTACATATAGGTATACAATCCAGCAAGTGAATTATTTTGTATTGAAGCAAAGAAGCACAGAGTCAGTGTCAAGCCAGTTACAGACCAAGTCCCCTCCACTCTTGTTGGCTTCAGCAAAAGTTAAGAGTGCTCACAAAGCAGTAACTCCCTTTTGTGCCCAGATTCATAATGCATGCTCTTAACTCACCTTCTTTTGAGCACAAGAGCCTGGGAGGAGTATCAGGAGAGCACAATGCCAAAGGCAAGAACGTGGCTTTCCCTTTCCCCAAGTCTTCAATCCTCATCGGGAGCAGATTGCTCTCTGTCTTGGGGTTACCCATCACTTTACACAATTTACACACATGAGCTGGCAGTGGGGATACAGGGTGTACTGACAGACAAACTCTGACACTAAGCTCATGTATTCCCTTTATTGAACTGTACTAGTTATTGCAATCAGATTAAGTCACATTTATAAAGCAGACCATCCAGTTGCACTGAAACCGATTATATTCATTACATAGTTTTAATCACTGTCCGGTGAACTGGCAAATCCAATCAAAGCATTAGTCTTTAATTAAAAAATTAAAAAGAAATATTCAGACAATAGCCAAGCAATCACGTCACAATGCACAGTTACCTAAAATTGCAATTAAAAAGCAGTTAACAAAAAAAAAATCACACCTAATCTTTAACTATCAATATAATACAAGAAGCAACAAAGGGCAACAGCATCAAAGCAGATTTATCTAACACTATAAATTCAGTCAGAAGCAGAAGCTCTAAAGTACACTAGCTGAAGCAGGACAATAAAAAATACTGAGCATGGAATACTTTTAATCTCTTCCATTAATATTCATTTCCAGCTGCTTATAATAGCAGCGCCTCATGGCCAAATCATTAGAGTTTTACATCTGGGTTGCAAATGACACTTTGATTGGATGTAATGTTCAAATGGTCCTCCCCACTGTGCCACCGTCAAGTCTTCTGCAGAGAGGTGTCCTGTAGTGCCAGTGGCTCACTGTGCGTGCTGGCTCAATGTGTGGTTCTGGAAAGACGAAAAAAGGAGACATGCATGAGGGGCAGAATAATAGAAAGCATGCCCATACCCTCCTACTCAGTACCATTTATGCAGAGCTCGACATAAAAGCTTCTCAATTATTACAAAACAAAATGCAATAAAGAAAAAGTACTCATAAGTAACAGCTGCCAAAATGACACATTTGCTTTGTTCTGATAGATCTGTTAATGCTGGCATGAACTTAGAAAAAAATTTCTACAAGCCAAGTACAGCCATAAGGTTTTTTTTTTTTTTTCCCCTCCTCCTTTCAATACATATAAAGAAAGCAGTAACACTTCATGGGCAAAATCTGCCTTTAGGGATTCCCTTAACTGTAAAAATTAAAAAAAAAATCTGAATCGCTGTGGGAACCCTTACCATATTTTACTCTTTTATTCTCACTAGTAACTGGTGCAAGCACTGGCAGAAAGAGACACCAGATTGTGACACATACTTCTCAGTCCAAGAAATACTTCAGCAATAACAGCTGAACCACCAGTTCAGGCAACAGGGTAACATACCCAGCAGAAAAAAAGCTGGACACATAACCCAGAAATTAAATTTCTTTAAAGAACAGACTTTGCTCTACACTCTTCCTTAAGCAGCTTACAGGCTTTCCGTTTTTTTTCTTTTTTTCTTTTCTTTTTTTTTTTTTTTTTTTTTCTGGTAGATTTGTATTAGCCTCCTGTCATCACAGACTCCCGGAGCAGAGGCTGCTGACCTATCCTGCCATTTTGTGCAGGAGCCAATAAATCGTGCAGGGATCTCGGAGCCATATTTTCAGAGCAGTACTAAGTCACCTACATTTTCTCTGCAGCCTGAAACCCCAGTCCTACATATAAGCACAGCTTTGTTTCTGTGACTATTCAGCTTCTGGAGCAACTAGAGATTTGCTTTAACATGAGCTTTTGTTGGGCTGGGTCCTTAGCATTCCCAAATGTACAAAGTCATTTGCATCATTTTAAGCCCGTGTGATTTAACTTGTCTCCATCTGCCTAATAACAAAGGCTACACAAGTCCACCAGCTTGAAAAATAAGTTTTTAAGCTCCAGATGAATTTAGAAAACAATTATTTATTTACAATGACAATGCTTTAAAATAAACTAAGTTTAACTTTTCATAAATCATCTGGTGCCTGTACATTATCCACAGTTACATCTCAATCCGGGGAAGAAAAAAAAGACCCCCCACTCTATCCAGAGGTGACATCTGCCTCATGGAAACGGTCTGTGGAAGAGCTCGCGGGCGGGCGGGCGCGCGGAGCCCTCCGGACTGCGCACTCCTGAGCAGCCGCCGCCAGGTGTCAGAAGCGCTGCCGAGCTGCTAACCCACGTCCAAAGTTGCCTGCGAGGTGGCGGGCGGCTGCGCGGAGGTGGTTGGGCCCTCGGGCTGCGCGGAGCGAGGCGAGGGCGGCAGGCGAGCGCAGGCACCCCGGGAGCCCCTCGTGCGGGTCAGGGCCACGGGAGAGCAGGACGGCTGCGTCCTGCTTGGCTGGCAGCAGCCCTCTGAGCGCAACCCCACTACGCAAAGCGCAGAGCTTCCCGAGCCAAAGCAAACGTGTCCGAAAGCCTAGCAAAGGCAAGGGTAACACTCGAATAACGCCAAGGGAAGGCACAGTTGAAACCGCTTCACTTTTAGCCAATTTAACATGACCAGGCATAAAATCCAGTGGCTCTTTACTTTGTTTTAGGTGGAAATATTACCTGTCTTAAGGAGGAATGACCTCTGCAGTGCTGGATGTTAATCTTATATCAAATGCCAAAGTTACATAAGAGAACGAACGGAGCTGCATAAACATAATGACAAGGCTGAGCAGGCGCTTGCCCATCAAACCTCCCTGGAAAAGCACTAAGAATAACACACGCTGGAGAATCCACCCGCCACTCCATGCTCAGAACCACTCCTGGGCATTTCGCAATGGCCGTTTCTAGCACACTTCATTACATTTCTATTTTTAGGTCACCCTGAATATCAATAAAAGAAACTATGCAAGGTTTACCATCTTCAAATCGAAAGAAGGGCTATTCATGGTAGACAAATCCATACTTATTTAGGCAGTGTCATTTAAGAAGTAATGCACAGTCAGCACTAGAAGCATGACGCATGGTCTACAGTCAGGCTACATGATTTCAAACTTGTGTGGCTTCTGCATTGATTACAGTGGGAAGGTCAATAAAGGAATGGTATGTGGCTCTAAATCTGATAATGAAGCTTTCATTGTGAGCCCTGAGCCCTCCCTCCTCAAACATAGGTTAATAATACATCTGAACACTCCTAATACAGCAAATATTCTTTTTATGAACAGAATTTACACAAAGAAGTAAATACATTACACTCAAATCCTGCAGCTATGCTGCTATGCTGAGCTGAGTCAGGTAGGCGCTGAAAAACTAAACATACTGTATAGTTAAAAAATATACATTTTTTCATATGCAAATGTTGATTTAATGATAATATCTGGGGAATGTACCATTTATTCCCTTTGCATGCATTACTGGCAATCAATATGCCGACTAGTCCCTGGACTGAGCAGTTAATAAACAGAGCCAGGTTTGAGGAGGACCAAACCTATTGCAGACTACACACACGCGCCCTCCGGCCACGGCCTGGCAACCTCGGTCTCCCCCTTTCCTCTAACCCCCACGTTGTAGCTTCTTGCTGCTTCTCCCGCCTGGCCTAGGAGCATTGGGCTTATTAGAACTGGGCTTTGCAGGCGTCAGAAGCATCCAAGAAGCTCAGTGCATGAGCAGCTGCCTTTGCGTGACCACGAATGGTGCCAGGCTGGCAGCACGTGGCCATGAAGGCCACAACGTTTGGGAATGCGCAACAGAGCGGGGACGCTCCTGCCCAAGAGCCTTTTGCTGGCTACCTGGGCACCTTCCCAGACCTTCCCCATACTAGAAGCAGGCTAGCAGGAAACAGCTTTGAAGTGATTTCTCTCTCCAAAAGTTACAATTAAGAAATAAATACTGCAGCACTGATCTGCAAAGGAAAATGCAGCAGCCACAAACCCAACGCATCTGCAGGCATGGCTATGTGTGTGTTTGCACATGCCTACCTGCACGTAAGCACTATGTGTTTGGGGGCCAGCAGGAGGCAGGACATAATTTGGAAACTGAACATTAAAAATGGTCTTTCACAGCTCCTGTTAGGTCCCCTGGTTTATGCTCGGCTCACAGCTGATACCCCACAGAATACATCATTCTGAGACGTTATTGCATCTGGAAAACTCTACAGCGGCACTAAGTCACCTGTCAAGATCAAGTAAGTCACAGCTTATTTATAGGGCAAGGTTGGAAAATTTCTTTTTTTTTTTTTCTTTTCTTAATAATCATGCAAAATGGGTAGTGATCCTGTTAGCCATGTCAGTGGGAAAAATGCAACTACCCCGAGCCCCAGGGCTGTCTCAATGTTTAAGTGGAATTTTCTGCTCGCTGCACAATCCCCAAATGAACCATTTGTGGAAGTATCTGTGACCGAGAAACTGGGCAATAGTCTTTGTAGGAAATAAAAAGATTTTAAAGAATGGTTGATTATTTGTCTGTGTATATACCTATTGCTCCCCGCTCGTCCCCGGGGACACCCCCTGCCTGCCCTCTGGATGTGGATCAAGCCAGTCTTGCAGGACACCTACAATGAATATTTCTTTGGTTTTTCCACATGTGCTGTTACGAAAACACTGGCATGACAACCTCCATTTTCAGAGCACTAAGTCAAGAAGGAAGGCATCAGGCTTGAAAGATGATCACTTACAGCAGTTAAACGAACTCTTACAAGCCAGATAAAGATGGAGAGAAAAAGCACAAACAGAAAAGCAGCACATGATGGAGCAGCACTCCAAGCCAGGCTGTCAAGCTGGGAGGCTCCCACACTGCAACAAAATTCCCTGCCAACAAGTCACAGGTGTACTACACAGGAGCAGGTGAAAAAAATAAAATGCAACTGCGAGGGGTGTGATAATGGTTTGAGGCCATAATACATCCAGTCTATAGTGCCACTGTGCATCTGTTACGCATTGAGGTGTTTTGTAGCAGCCGTTTCGTAGGTATATTCTCCATGCGCGTGAGCACATACACCTAAAAGACCATATGTTATACAGGGGTTAAGAAACGGCACAACAAGGCTGGAGACACCCACCATCCTCCCGTGAAATTCATAAGCCTTCTACAGTTTTATATATGGATTGGGACTCTGATTAAAGGTTATAAAGCCTCCCTCTCTCTCATTGCAAATCCTATTAAAACGAACAGAAACCATTCCTCAAATCATTTCAATAGGAATTATGCAGATAATAGATTCATGTGACAAACAGCCAACATGAAACTTAACTGGTGATTAGCCCATGGGGTGACCCGTGAATAGGAGCGCGCCTGCGTGCCCGGCAGCGCCAGCACGGAGGGCTCCGCTGCCCGCAGCCGCTTCCCGCTGCTGCCCGCTGCTCCTGGCTCCGGCACCGCCGGCCAGCGGGGCAGGAGCGGAGCCTGCGGGTGCCGGGGCGCTGCAGGGGCCCCCAGCCCATCACTGCAGCCCCCCTGGTTCCCTCGCCCCAGCCGGGAGCTGCCCCCCTCCCCAGCACCCAAGAACGGGGTCAGGGTCCTGGCTGGGGTCTCCTTCAGGATTTGCTCTTTCTCCCCGATTTACGCTCCCTTGTCCCTTATGGACTGAGCTGGGAGAAAGGAGAGAGGCAATCCCTGCTTTTAATGTCAATGCATTCAGCTTGCAAGAGACAAGCTAATCCTCAAATTCAGCTGTTGACTCGAGGCAAAGGTTCAAGTCTCGCATTTGAACATTTGAAAAGCAGACCAAACACAAACTGCTACAAGCAGAAGTCATGATGTCTAAATATTTACAAAACACCAACTGCCGTACATATATTTTTCAAACTATTTTTGCATTGCTTTTATTTTTAAAATGGTCCAAAAATCTCTCTCAGCCATTATCCTTCACTGCTATCCTTCATAAGCCCATAAGCATGTACGTGCACAGTTACTGTTTTCATCTAACAGCAATCCATAAGGATCAAAATCTTTATGTCTTGACTTTATAAAGAGATTACTTTAGTCAGAGGACACAAGAAGACCCTTGCTTTAGCCATTGAAGATTACGCTCTCTATGGAAAGCTGTGAGCCTTAAATTGGTGCTGCTTTAATCCTAAACTGGAGAGGCATTCAAGGGATGCCACGACCCAGAAGAGCAAAAGGAGAAAGGAAAAAAAAGAGCACACTTCAAGGAAAGAAAAAAAAAAACAGAAAAGGAGAGCAGAGTTGCAGCAGAGGAGAAACTGTTTGTTTTTAATTTTTTTTTGTTATATTCCATTTGCCATCACACACACCAAAGAAAAATCACCTTTGCACCCCCTTGCAGTTTGAATGTGCTTATTTTTAGAACTGTTTGACAATTATCCAAGGGTCTAAGACTAACAGATGGCCTGTCTTAAAGCCTCATATGTTCACTAGTTTGCACTTCTGACAAACAGTAAATGTACTCAAGAGTGTGCCATAAACAGGGCTCAATGAATGCTCAGAACACAATTTAGTTAATACACTTCATTAAAACTGATAGTGGCAACCAACGTTGCCCACAAAACCAGGTGTTAATTCCCCTTCCAGTTGTCTCAGGTAACTCCTACCCAGCGACACATATCTGTTTAGATCCTGTTTTTTCAGGAAATGCAGTATTATTTCCTTCCTTTCCCCTGGTATTTCACCCACTACATAACATGCTTGTAACAACTGAACTCCAAGTTATCACGGTACTCAATAAAAAAAAGAATTGTCAGGCAAGACAGGTTCACATGCCCCTCTTTTATTTGAAGAATCCCTTGAAATCGAGGCAGAGGCAAACGAAAGGTGGCACATCCTTTGTGAAGGGAAAAGTCTGCTGTGTTCCTGCTCCCTCACATCTCCGGGAATCTGATAACTCGCCATACGTCAGGCACTCTCAGTGTTCGCGCACTTTAGACGGCACTTGAACAAATGCAGTTAGCGAGCTGTCCTTTACAAGTTATTGAACCAAAAGAAATCACTTCAAGTGTCTAAGAAAATACATCTGGAGGATTGGTGTCAGCGGAGAGGCACAGCCGGCTATTTCAAGTGGAAATAGCGGCCTTGCCGGCGCACGCGGAGGGACGCGGGGCCCACGCGCAGCCTGGCTCCCGCTGCCCGACCCGCACAGCTCCCGCGTCCGGAGGCCAAGGCAGGACCCAGAAGCCATGAAATATTTACAGAGAAAAACACAATATCCTCAATGCATCACCCACTAAATGCCACTGCTTTTATTATTATTATTACTTTAATATAGATGTATTTTTTCCTGTGGTTTGCACCATTCCATACCAGAGCAAAGGTGCTGGGCACTGCTCTCCAGCCTCCGCCGCACATGGACACGGACACAGGGACACAGGGATGCGGACACGGGCTCGGGCGGATGCCCCCGCCCCGGCTGCCTTTGTTCTGAGCTCCGCGGCCGCCGGCACTCGCTTCCGCCCGGGAGCCTCCGAGCCAGGGATCTGCTCCATTTCATCTCCATGCCCAGGCTTCTCTTGCTAATTTTAACACAGCCGCAAATTCCAATAGTCATTTCTATATTATTCTGGGGTTCAGAAATTACCTGTTTAAATACCATTCTTATAGTTTTTTTCTGTGCCAGCTTTCTTTGGAATAGCTAAGGATTTTTTAAATGATTTATGCATTTAATTTCCCTTCTAATTCAGGTTGTTTAGTCCTAATCAGGCTTTGACAACTCACCTAACATGTTTCTTTCCCTTTCCACTAGAGACTAATAATTCTGCATCATCACTCTTCCAGACCTGCATCTACTTGTTTTCTTCTCTAAAAACTCACCACAAAACAAGGTGAATCTATTAGCAATGAACTCCAAAAGCTAGTTTAAGCCTGGCATAGCCTCTCATATCCTATTAAATATTTCACTGGAAAGTCTCTACGCTTCTTCCAAAAACACCGGGTAAAATACTGAAGTACAAAAGCAAACTAAAGCCTTTGGGAAAATTTCCTTACCATGGTGCTTTGGAAATAAAAAACACTGGAGAATACATTATTAAGAGATAACCAGCATTTTCTGTTACAGAAACTAGCCGTAAACACGCTATGATTCACTCAGGCACCCAATGAAACAAGGGAGCTAATAATACCTGTCTTGAGGGACTGCTTGCTCCTGAGGATTTTACTCAGAAATGCAAATTTACTGGCATCCTTATGACTTGTAGTCTGCAGTATGTCAGGCACAAGATCAAAATACACCCAGGGAAGAACCTTGCACTTCTTAAATGTAAAAGGAGGGCTACAAGCTTAATTACCGAGTCAGAAGTGCATGAAAATGGAGTATTTTTAGAATTCCTGCACTTCTCCTCCTCACTGCCACCCCCAAAATCCCGGCAATTCCGTAGAGCCCGGTGCAGGAAGGGGCATGTCCAGCCCCAGCACAACCCGCGCAACTTGTCCTTTGGCCACAGCGTGGAGGGCCTGGGGTCACGGCCACCATCCTGCACCCGCTCGCTCGGGGCGGTCAGAACAACCTCCGGAGCTGCCCCAAGGACCCGCAGCGCCACATCCCAAATCTGCCCGGGATCTAAGCCATGCACTAAGGCATATCTGAGACATACCTACCACGCTCATCAACACCCCTTTCCTCGTGGCACGCCAAAGACTTCAGCTCCGCTCCCAATGCTGATCTATTTTTATCCGTTTCCAGGTCCTACTCTGGGAAGCAAAGTGTTTCGAAATCGTTTGCAAGGGGAAAACTATTTTCCAGGAGCCCTTATTAGCTATTCCGCTCAAAAATGTGTCACTCTGCATCACAGCTTTGTTGCTTTATTTGAAGCCTATCTGAAGGGTATCTCGTTAATCCCTCCTTGATCTCCGAGAAAGCACATTGCAGAGGCCCCTTAATTGTTACTTTTTTTGAGGGCTGGCTGCCTTTGAGGCTCTTCTATAAACAATCCATCCTTCCCCAATTTGGGCTCTACCGCAGCCCCAGCATGGCACCCCGACACCCTTTTTACTCAGAAATCCTCAAAGCAAAAGGGAACTGCTTTACTTAGTACCTTCACCAGTCAAAATATGTAGACAAAAAGCTTAATTGAAGGAACATTTCCATGGGAATATAAAACAAAAAAAAGCCCAGAAATTCAAAGTTGAACCTAAAACTGTCTCCTTAACCTGCCTTGCTGTTCTCAGGTCACTGAACAGCATTTGATTTTTTGCAGCGTTCTTTGTAGCAACAGCTTAGTATTGTGTGGAGCTAAGTAAAAGTGGGCCCAAAATACCACCAAGATGAAGTAGTCTCCTCAAAGATGTCACAAGACCAAAGAGGGAGGCCATCTCACCGGTGGTATATTTGTGGACCCTCTGTAACTGTTAGAAAATGGGATTTTCCAGCCAGGGAAGGGCTGCAGAGTAGCTGGGGTGAAAAAGCCTGGCCGAACCCACGGTGCCCTCCTCCAAAGGCGAGCGCTGCCCCTACCCTGAACTCCCAGCATGGGCCTGTTACCCGTGTCACCAGAACTGCTCCGAAGGAGCCCCGCTGCCCTCATGATGGGCAGCCTGCCCTGTTGCAATGTATTCGACTAACACAAGAGCCGTGAGGGGGCATGGAGAGCCAGCGGCCTGGCCTTCAGCACCTCGTCCTGGTCACCGCACACGCGCACCGGCCCGTCCACGCGACATTCCTGGGCCCTTCCCCGTGTGAGGTAGGCAGGATCCACAGCACAGGCACAACCTCAAAACAAGCCATTCCCTACATTATTTTACCTTCTGCCTTTCCCCTCAGGTCAAAGTGTGACAAAACTACTTATTCTCAGAAGGGGACAGTAAATCAGAGCACTAACTGCACAAATATGAGTATGTTTGATCATACTCCTTTGAAAGCAAAATCAAAGTGACCGAGTGGCCGGCTATTCCAGGCTGCTCTATCTCTACATCTGTGTCTCGGCTTCCTGAAGTACCCAGGGCCAAAAATACTGACACGGCCTTGGCTCCGCAGGCACCGAGCTACGGGCAGGGACCGGCCCTACACAGGAGCCTGGAATCACAAGGCAAGTCACCAACTGACTTGAAAACTCCTCCTCCTCCTCCTTTTGTTCTTACCAGGTCCCACTTTTTCCGGAGTGCTGCTCAGACTTGCTCCGGATGTGTGACCCCATGGAGCAAGGGGAAGAACGATGAAGAATTAGTGGGAATCTCTCCCTGCTCTTTCAAAGCATGCAGGAAAAACAGGCCCTG
Source organism: Rhynchotus rufescens (assembly GCA_032273925.1). NCBI lineage: Eukaryota > Metazoa > Chordata > Aves > Tinamiformes > Tinamidae > Rhynchotus > Rhynchotus rufescens. Next base: position 25,689 of record JAVCKT010030557.1, on the reverse strand, counting down.
AGCAGGACACATGACAGCATGTGGAGGTGAAACCTGCTCCCATGGCCTCCTGCTGAGTGGGAGAGAAATTCTGGAATTAAACCCTACTTTTCTAACTCAGCAAATCAGAGGTAAATCCATAATATTTACAAATTTCTTCAAGAAATTATATTTCAAATTCCTTCTGATGGTAAAATGATGGAGGCTTCATCAGCACCACACAAGTAGGAAGCAGCAGTACAGTATCAATCCAGGATTTCCTGTGTGAAAAACTTCAGCTTCAGATCTAAAATACAACACACACAATGTTTGCAAGACTGAGAAAACACATGACGCTTGCGAAACATTTATTATCTTCCTGGGGAAATGATATAGAGGACAAAAGGGGCTGTGTTTACTCCCTCCCCAGCTGCTTTTACAATCTAATAATTTACTTCTCCTGGATATAAATTTCAGATTTAAACGAAATCTCCAATACCTAAAGATGCCACATAGTAGAGGCTGGAGCAGTATTTCTTTCTCTTTTGGAGGTGGAATGTTTAATGCATTGCTCTGTTAACCAGTAGCCTTAAATTTCTGGGGAAAAAAAAAGACAAGCAATTAGACTGTGGCAGGCCCTAGATGCAAATATAGGCGACTGGTGATTACTACCTTCATACACAGAGTTAAAAATATCTGGTTATTGAAAATGATTTTCTGAGCCCGTGGGGGTTTATCTAGGTTTAGGCTGCGATGTTTATTTTTTCTGCAGTGCCGTTCTGGGGGATTCTTCTACAACATTCCCCTTCCATGCTGGCTACGTATTGCGCACCCTTTTGCAAACTGAGGCCCTTCCAAGTTGTAAGAAATCCCCACAATCAGCCACACAAACATATCCTCTCCCACAAATGTAGAACAGAATAAATCCCCAAGCCCTTTCCATGCGCAGGTAAGACAGCAGGGCTCTGAAGGCAAGCGTAAAAATGTAGGATATAAATTCCCGTTAACTGTTACAAATCCATCCATCTGCTCACAGGCTAACTAGTGACTCAAACTGATGAATCCACTGAAATGCAATTTTCAAGTGCACTAGCGTCTGTCCTCTTCAAGTAATAAAGTAAATGCTTTTCAATAACTGCACCGCTTTTGAATGCCAATTTCTATTTAAGTAGGTTGTGGATTTGGTTCTTTTTAGAAAAAAAATAAAATAAAATGGCAAATGCCTTTTCTTTCAAAAGGTCAAATGAAGCTTTTAAAGAAAAGCAACATTTCAGCAAGCCAGAGAGGACAAAACTCCAATCAGATAAATGGTGTGTGTAATGAGTGCGAACCACGGCTGCCTCGGGTTTCTTCAATGGGCTCTAGGATAGGATTTGGCACAAACAGGCTGAGATGTTGAAGCTTACATCTCTTTTACTGCAGACAAGAAATTCACTAAAATATATAAATAATGAATGTGGCTGGGGATCTCTGCTGGTACTACTGCTGGTTCTGCAAGATGCAGAAGCAGAAACACAGGCTGCTCCATGTTTTTGTTATTAGTGAATCCTTGTTCTCCAGCAATAAACAGGGAATATTTTGTCTGAAATGGCTGCTGCCGCACACGCAATATAAGTTTCAGGTCTCGAAAAGTGCCAGCAAATTGCAGAAAGATAAGTTACAAAGACGTACCTAATTTGCTGTGATGAATTGTGTGCATGCTTCAGTGATCAAAACTGCAGCTGAGACCTATTATATTTAATGATCTAGACATTTCTTGTGAAAACACTCAGGCATATACTGCTATGTCTGGACGAGCATCCCTGTTTTGCTCTAGCAGCAAGCAAATGAAGAGACGGAACTTGTAAGCGCGTGCCGTACACCATCGCCACGGAGCTGCTGGGAACGGAGGCTGCTTGAGCCTCTTCCGCTGCCTCCCTTCAATGCCGCGGACGCTCTGTCCTTGCAAACGCTTCCCTGAAAAGCGACTCGGTTCCTTTGCACCATAGCGACACTCACAGGAGGACACGGAGCTAATCCACGATCCCATCCCAAAGCACTGCCAGCAGCAGCAGAAAATCACAGGGGCCCTACCAGGGACCCCGTCCAGTACTCGACAGCAACAGGAAAATCCGTGACACACGTTTTGGAGGAAGAATGAACCTGAAACTCAAACCCTTCCTTTTTATTTGATGATGCCCTGCTAGGAAGGAGCTCCCGGCAGCACAGCGGCTCCTGGGGACAGTGGGGACGGCGGCACCCCGGACCTGCTCCTCCTGCCTGCGGCCGGCATCGCCCCAGCTGCGCGGCCGCCCGTGGAGGGGCAGAAACCCGGTTTTCCACGGCCTCCTACAGGGCCGGGAATTTTGCCATTTTGAGACACAAAGAATGAAAAATCCTCTGGACCCAGACCCAGATGAGGCCATTGCAATGAGCCTGGCTCCTCCAAGACTGTCCTGCATGCACTGGGGCAGACTGTCCTCCGGATTCATAACGCAGGAATAACATAACCACATAAAGAGCACAGCTAAGCTCAATTCAAACATGGTTTAAAAAAACAGAGGCCACTACAGAATATTCTTGCTTGTGCATGTTAAAGAACTTGATTTTCTCCCTCCTTGGTCAGTTTGATCCTTTTTCTATTGTTCTTCCCCCAACAGAATGGAATAAAACCCAGGGCTGGGCACTTCCCTCCAGCAGGAAGGATTTCACGTGTTATTTCATTCACCTGAGGAGCTGCTAAACACTATCACAGTGGTAATTTGTGATAGTGTGGTAAGGAATGAAAAAAAGGTATTTGTTAATTGTTGACATAACAAAATTAATTTTCCATCCCTAAACTTTTTCTCATCTCTCCTGTGAGCTCTGATGCAATGTTACTGACTGGCACTGCTGAAATGCCAACTTGCATTTCTCATCCTTAATTTCTCTCTAAATGTCATTAGTAATTGTTATTGCCAGACCATAGAGTGCAATCTGCTCTTTCGGAAAGAAAATCCATTTCCCATTTCTTCCCTCGTGCTTCCTCCTTTTGGTCAGGAATGCCTGTTTAACAGTAGCACAGTCCATGTGCTCTGTTTCCAACAGGATGGGAGTGCATTCATCTAGCTGGAAGTGGAACATTCCTGCTTCATTTATTTATGTACAGCATGCCCAGACCTTTATGAATAGCAAACTGTATATTCAGAGAGATCTTTAAAGTCCATCTTTCAAAAACACTAACGAGTCTTAACCAAGCAAAGCTAGTAAGCTGGGCAAAGAATAATCTTTTAACATGCTAACTCTCTTCCAGATTGTCCCATAAATCACTCTTTTGGTGGGAAATTATATTTTTGACTATAAATGCAGAGAATTTGTGTATTACAGTTTTTTCTATCATATGAAAAAACAAATCCCTCAGCAAGGATATGTAAACCACAATCCAGCTTTTGTCTCAGACAGATAAGTCTGTTTCATTCGTTTACCCACGTAAATAAGAATAGCTTCCATCTCTGACACTTGCATTCAAAAGGAGACCCAAAAGTGTAAGGGATTGGCTCCCTGCACACTTTTATGGAATGTGTCAGTAATTTATGTACTCTGTGTCCAGATCCTACAAATTTGGCCTCTGATCTAAGGAGAGAGTGGTACCTTGGCACTTTGAGTCAGTTTTACAAAGGCCTCTGCGTATCATGATGGATCTTTAACTGGCATCTATATTCAGCACATCACGCACATGGGTGCATGTCTACTTTATATTTTGTGACATACATAAAGTAAATAGTTTAATGCTAGATGTCATTTCCATATCCATTAACTAAAGGCATCTTAGCACAGAATAAATAGACATTTGGACATTTCCAACCTGGAATTGTGCTTTCAATAAACACAATTGATGCATATACATTGTCTCTTGGCGGCTTACACACATGCCCATCTGTTGGGATGGCATGGTGCCTATGCAAAAGTTGGTTGGACCCTTGCCCTAGGGCATAGATGACAGGCAACGGCGGGTTCAGTTGGGCAGCCTGAATAACGGATCCAAGTGCCATCCCTGCTGCAGGAAGTCCCTTCTGTGTGCCAGCACTGCCACATTGCAGCTCCATGCCTCCTTACACTTGACCACACATGTTGACACTTGGGTGCGCTTAAGTGCATTAATGACTCAAGCGACGCCTTTCACCTGCCGCCTCCTTTCTCTTTTCCCCCTCGGTCTCTGCCCTGGCTCCCTGCTCCAGGCTCGGCACGCGGCAGCGAGGTGCTCATCGGCCAGGATCAGCCACGCAACCGCTGTGCGAAACCGAGGAGCTCCTTCCTGCCAGGGGACAGACTGCGGCGGCCCTAGACGTGCGCAAGCTTCACCTCAGGTGAGGCTTGGCCGTCTCGGGAGATGTGCCTGCGTCTCACCGAGAAGGCCCCAGGGACGATAAAGCAGCAGCAATACGTGGATCAGAACCTTCTCTCCAAACAAAAAATGCTGCATCTTGTCACTGTGTCAAACCCGGGGCACCCCCAGCTTTCTGCAAGCCCCGGAACACCCCCAGCCTGTGCACGACAGGAAGATGCCGGCCCGGCAGCACGGGGTGTGCGGGGCCACCAGCCCCTGCCTTAGGGCTGGCACTAACCCCGGAGACGTCCAGCGGGGCCCACGCAGGCTGCGCGCGGGGCCCGGGCCTCCTCCCAAGCCCGGACTTGCAGATCTCCCTGGAATTTATGAACAAACCTAGACACCTTGTAGGCAAAATTCCTTACCCCTGTGACAACAGCTCTGATTTCGCAGTCCATAAAGGACTTTCAAGGCAGGCAGACTCAGTATGATGGGTAGGTGCCTACAGCACTTTCAATTTTTAATTATTGTTAGTTATAATTATCTGGCTGTGTCTGAATGAAACCCAGCAATATGGCTGGAATAGATTTTGGATTTCTTGTAATTTATTAGCTTTATAACTACTAATAATTAAAATTTAACAATGCTCCAAGCACCACAGCAACATTTTTAAAGAAATGTTAGCCAAATCTGCTAGCAAAACTAGGCAGTTTTGTCATTTTCAGGATTTTAACGGAGGACTGAGTGACATTCAAAAAAAAATTCAAGAGATAGACAACAGACTCTGAAGAGCCTTTCAACAGCCAAAAAACAAAGATACAGATTTTGTTTAAAAGAAAACATAACGTTTTAGTTAATTAGCAGAAACAATTAATGCTGTGCATTATTTTGTTGACATTTCATATGAAATTTTAAGCTTGTGGTTTGTTTCCAGCAAGAGGTTCCTAGTGATTAACATTCAAGCCATGCATAAATTCTAAAATACAGCAAAAAATACATAAAGTACTGCTCTGATTAAAGATCATTTAAGTCACATTCAAGTCACATTTAAGATCCCGTTTGCCCTGCCACCTACCCACTGCCTTGTGTTGTGGCATCCTTAAAATACCATAGACTTTTGTTTCACAGAATGGTTGAGGTTGGAAGGGACCTCTAGAAATCACCTAGTCCAACGCCCCTGCTCCAACAGGGACCCCCAGAGCACAGAGCGGCATCCAGGCGGGTTTTGAAGATCTCCAGAGCAGGAGACTCCCCAGCCTCCCTGGGCAGCCTGTTCCCAGGCTCTGTCACCCTCACAGCACAGATCTTCCTCACATGGAGATGGAACTGCCCGTGTTGCAGCTTACCCTTGTCCTGTCACTGGCCACCACCAAGAAGAGTTTGGCCCCTTCCTCCCTACATTCTCCCCTCAGGTATTTGTGCATGCTGATCAGATCCCCTCTCAGTTTTCTCTCCTCCCGGCTAAGCAGGCCTGGCTGGCTTAGTCTCTCCTACAACAGATGCTCCAGTCCCTCAATCACGTTTGAGGCTCTGCTGCAGGTTTCTGCTGCTGTGCCTATGGACACGCCACAGGGACTCTGCCTTGGCTGGCAGCCCCCATGGCCAAACTGAGGTGACCCGCTCACCCGGACAGCCCCTGAGAGAAGAGAGGCCCAACACTGAGGTGACATTTACTGCCGACTGCTTACAAATAAAAGACAACCTGCTTTGGGCTCAATCTGCTGCAATCAGCAGAAAGAATCCCAAGGACTTTGATGTGGACCAGATCCAGCCCCTGGAGGACACTCAGGGTAAATCATTATTAATATAATGAGCACAATTTCTGTGCAGCAGTTCATGCCTGTTTATGGATATAAGAAACTGCCAGATTTTCACATAAAATAAAAGGGAGACAAACCTCAGTGTCAGACAAAGAACCAAAGGAGCCACTATCCTTTTGATACATGCCCATTTAAAGAAACTGGGCACTTAAAATCACAGTAAATTTCTCCAGTGAAGCTCCCTGAATTTAGTGATTTGACATATCTCCAAATCGGCATAGAAAAAAAAAGCCTTTTATTCATAGCAGGCAATAAAACACCTGAACACCTGTGCTAGGAAAGACCTGGCAGGTACCCTGCTCCCTCGGCACTTGGATTATTTGTGCATTGTTTATTATATCCCTTGCCTTAGTTTTCATCAATTGTAATCATTTTGGAGGAAACGGTATGATTAACGGTACACAAGCAAACAGCAGGAATTAATCCTTTAAATACAAATACTTCCTTGGTTATATGAGGGATCTTTGGAAAAACAATGTGGCAAAGGAGTACATATGGAAATCCTCCTCAAGTTCCCTTTAAAAATCACCGTTCAGTCACAATTTGCTTAACATGATTCTTGATGCCAGCAGTTAAGGGTACGTACTTCACCTGTGAATAACTGCACCCATTGAATTATTGCACACATCTAAATCTCAGCACCCACTGGGTATCATAATTTCTGACCCATCTTCTGAGTTGGCAGGGCTCCCTATTATGTTTCAAGTAGCAGGTAGCAAAGACCAACGTGTTGGTCATCAAGGAGCCAGTTCATTTCCTAGGCCTGGATGTTGTGTGTGCCATTTCAGCTTTTGCAGTCTGTGCAAAGCTATAAATCTATAAAATATGCATAAAAATATGCATAAATTTTGCTTTTTGGGAGAGGTTTTTCATCATATTCATAGAGGTCAATCTTTACAAACTACCATGTTATGAAGTGAGGGTGTGAAAACCTAGGAAGTGCTGCTGGCCTTTCCTCTGATTTCTGCTGCTCTAACAGGGAACCGATTTTCCTTCCGTCCTGTCTGGGATATAACACACAGCGTTCTCATTACGTTTCATACCTCACCTTGCCAGGTTTGCTTTCCTTATTTTTAATGTAGGCAACTGAGTAACATCCTGTTCCTTTTGTGGCAGTGCCACCCCGGTGACCCACGCCACGGGACTCGCCACCTCCGCAGCGAGCTTTGCTCCCCCGAGCTCTCCTAAGCCGAGCCTTCCTGGCTCCAGCAAATTGGGTAAACTTCAAAGCATAAACATGTATTAAAACACAACTACCATTTCAGAGAAGAAATGAGGGTGTTTCAAGGGTGTTAATGCTGCTGCTGAAGCAGTGTTTGCACCAGCACTAAAACGTACACTTACAGTGTCAACCTTTTTTTTTTTTTTTTGTCACAGGGCATATATATGCCCTTCTTGACGTCCTTTGTGTTTACTGCAAAGGCTTAAAGAAATATTCACAAATTAGCAGGGCTAATTCATGCCACTCCATGACAGCTCTAAGAGGTACCTTTTCCCTCCATTGCATAGCATTTTGCCCACTCTTCTTGTTTTTCTAGCCTTTTTATAAGCTCACCATGCTGAATTTCTTCTTGAAATATTTAAACGCTCAATTTTTTAAAAAGTATTTTCAGTGGTTTCACTTAAAAATACAAAGAAGCGAAACAAAGCATAAGCTTAGATTTTTGCTTAAAAGGGAATAATTGTTATTTTACAGCAGTGGGAAAGCAAAATCAGAACCGAAAAGTCAAATTCATCAAGCAGAACCGTTTGATGGATGGTGATTTTCCCACATAAGAACAATGGTGCTGTTAAGAGACTGAAAGGTTTATGTAGATTCAACTGTTAAGAGCAGCTGAACAACTGATTCACTAAAATAATACTATATCTTCATTACTTGACAAAAGAACAACAAACAGCTGAGGAATTCGGAACAGGCAACTTACAAATAAGCAATTGATGAGATAATCATGCCAAGTCAGATTGGTTCAAAAGGCTCGAGCATTTCCATCTGATTTTTATATATATGTTGGTTCAGGTATTTGAATTAACAAAATCCCTGACATCAAACACATTTCTGAGTCACCTCCAAAATAAGGACTAAAATTGTGCAACTATTACATTTTCATTCAGCCAAAGCCATTCAAAACTATTTATGTAATTATCATAAGCACAGAAATTTTAAATGCACATAAATCCTACGTAAAAAATGGAAAATGACAATTATAATTTATTTGATTAAAGCCACTATTTGTGGAGATTTTGCTTCACACAACACTTCAGAACTGAAACAGTATGTAATTAAAATGGTTAATTGCAGAAAGAAAGCCACTGTTAAGGCTATAATTTAACAGCATTGTCTGTCTTTGACCATCTGATTTTAAAGGTTAATGTAGTGACCTAGGAAGCCAATGCATCCACCTTAATCGTGCTGGCATTCTGACCAAACACCACTTTAAAGGAAAAATGGGAGGAAAAATCCAAGCTGGCTTTGCAAGCCACCACTGCCTTCATAAAACGTTCATAGTGAGAACACACAAAAACAAAATCTGCTGACTTGATTAAAATATTAACAAGGTATAGTTAAAACTTTTGTACACTTATGCAAATCAGGCTGCTAGAACAAGGGAAAGAAGAGATTCCCCCGAGAGAAAAAAAATAGAATCAACAAAGTGAAAAGATCAACCATCCTTCCACAGCGTGACAGCACGACACAAGAGGCGGCAGCTTGGGAATTCAGCAAGATAAATAAAAACTCTCCAAAGTTTAAGTAAATCATGGATTATAGAGCTAATAGGTTTAAATGAGGAGCAGTCTATAAGATGCCCATGTTTGCCCGGGGCTGGTGACAGGTAAAGCCGTGTGGTGCAGAGCCAGGCGGGCGCCTCGCTGGGGCACTTGCAGGTTAAGGCTCTGCAGCTGTTTTCTGGCAAGAAAACTGGTCTGCAGGAGTTTGCTCTGCCCTCGGAGCCACGGAGGCTGCAGAGCCTGATCGGGACTAGCAGGGAACGCTTCGCCCGGCTGAAGGCCCCGGTGCCGGCTGTGAAACGGGTAGGAAAAACCCAGTTTGCAGAACCTGCTGCTTTGAAACAGGCTTTGCTTTAGTGAATCCTCCAATTAAAGCATCATGTTCAACTGTATGAGCAGTTTGCTATGGTACTTAGGCAGGTAAAATTCCTTTACTTCTGACTTAATAGCGTGGAAGGAGCAGAGGGGGCATCCTGCTGTTTGCTTAGTCTTTGTATGTTAATCAGTGCCTAAATTATTAATAGAGAAAAAGAAATTATTTACAAGGAGTTTGACGTAGACATGTCAGGACGTAGCAACGCTACTGTCAAGAAAAATAGTCATAAAGAATCATGATATCTGTCTTGCCTTATTTATTCCAGGCACACTCAGAGACCCCCGTCCCCTGGCAGTGCCCAGGGAGGCTGAGCCAGACTCGGGGAGGCTTCTGCGGTTTCAGAGCAGAAGGAGAAACCACACAGAGCATATGCACTTTTTCTAAATGTAGCACAAGCATGATGATTACACACGGAGAGAGAAAAGCAAAACAAAACAAAAAACAACAGCTTTAGCATTGCTTTTACTCATGTTGCAAACATACCTGAAGCTCTGTCTGGAAGAAGAACTTCTGTGGGCACTGGGAACAGTCATAAATTTTATCTTCCTGCCCGTGAACTGCAAAGATGTGTTGCTGCAGTTTATTTGCCTGTACAAAAACTGAAACAACACAGTATGGTTAGTTAAGACTGCGCTTCACATACATCCCCTCTTGAACTACACATTTACAGTTGCAAAAGCTCTAAAAAGCCCAATGATATCTACTGAAGAAGTGTCTGCTCTACTTGATTCTGCAGCATTTTCTTCCAAGTAGTCAATTTAGAGTCTCCAAGCTGACAGTCAGCTTTAGTTCTAACAGACTCTAAATCCTATATAGATTTTTGATATTTCACATAAAGCTAACACTGTCCACGGGTAACTGGAGGAACTCAATCATCAAACCAAGAAAGGACGTCACTGCTCCTGCAGGGAGCCCTGGGCCCACCACAGGTGCACCGGATGCATTTTTAATGCAGGACAACGGGGCCAGGGGAGGCCTCGCTGCCTGCTCGGGAAGACACACAGCCCAGAAGAGCATTTCTGGCAGTCTGAAAGGGCAGACTGTCACAACTTCCAGGCCTTAAGGCTGTACATTCAACACAATAAAAAGACTGTGATTTAACAGCACAAATACCCCAGCACCTGCACGATGACTTTGGACTGATTTTTATCAAGTGAAATTTGGACGTAAAATGCATCGAGTTCAGACTTTATCTGGTCTTTATTTGTGTCTCATTTACATGCATGATCATCAGCACATGAAAAGAGCTTCTTCAGAATTAAACACGTTTGGTTAAGGAGTCATTTTGTAGGATGTTTCAGGAAAGGACAAATTAACAACAAGCTCACAAGGAAACTATGTTCTCAAAGCATTCCCCTCGTTCCCAATGAAGCTGAAGGAATTACATGTGATGAGCACCCCTTTACTGTCAAGAGGACCACAGTCACACATGTATGTGGGATTCATTTTTCATACTGAACACTTAAATGTTAAACCCTATTCTGAAGAGCGCGTAAAAAGCAACCTCTAAACACATTCTGCAGGTCCTTTAGCCAAGATCATTTGCATTTATGAGGCAGCACAAAATGAACTACAGGGGATGAACACATAGCAGGCATTCAGATGCTGCGCATTTAGAGAGGAGTGGGAAATGGGCCTCCACGAGCAAAGAGGCCCTGAAGAAACCCCTGAGAAGCAGCTGTCAAATCTACCCAGTTGCCCCATTTCTCTCATCAAAGCTAACCAGGTTGCTTAGCCACATGAATAAGGGTTGTGAGAGCAGGTCCACCCCTCCCAAGCGCTGTGTTATGAAACACATCACACCTTCACCCTGCACCCACAATTAAAAGGATTGTTAATTGCAACAGGGAGCTCATTGCATTGGGAAAGTGCTGCACGGTGTCAAAACCCAAAGCGCAGCTCTTCAGCTCTTGCTCTGGGTTTAGACAGGTGATATTTTAAACATTTCCAAGCACAGTATTTCTTTTCCCAGGGAAAGGAATACAGTATTTTACAAATCCCCTGTGTGCCGTTTCTAGATCAAACCATGCACGCTGAGGCTTGTCTTGGTCGCCCTGCCTTACCTGTGAAACAAACAGGGCATTTGAATGTGCCTCCCATCCCCTCAAAGCTGTGCTCGATCAGGTGACACAGGAGCTTCGCCGGCGAGTCAAACATCTGGTTACACAGCTTGCACTCATGATTGATGCCTTCCTCTGCAAGGTTCAAATGATACAAGTTGTTAGTGACACAGCAGATTAGCGTCGCGCGCGCAGCGCCCGGTGCAGCCGGGGCCTCGGCTCCGCGCGCCGGGCAGAGCGCGGCGGCCACCAGCGCCATCGCGCCGCTCCGCCTCGCTTCGTGCCGCAAAGGAAGCGGCGCTGCTCTGGACATATATTATTAAGTGCTCAAAGAGCATTTAAAATGAATTTAGCTGGGTGAGCTCCAGCAGCAGCGCTGCAAGCAGCCTGCAGCGCCGCTCGCCTCCCGTCGCACTGCCAGTGCGGGAAGAGCAAGAAACTATCAGAGAAGAGCAGGAATCCAGGGAGAGGGTCACACGTGATTTCGTATCTTGTGGCCTTTTCCAAGCTGAAGAGAGACCATTATATGTCATTTGAATGTGTAATTTCCATGCAACAGAAGCATCTTTCCAAGGGCTGCACTGGGTAACATTGTCCATTTTAAACGCCTCAACATCCTAGCCGTGCTCAGAAAGAAACAGCAACCACCATTATTTCACACCAAACAACTTCATAAAGTGCATTTCTCTA
>JAVCKT010030557.1:0-13763 GCA_032273925.1 Rhynchotus rufescens | reverse complement strand
TACTGACATGTATTTTTGTGGGGTAGTAGTGTGCAAGAGGAGAGCAGAGAGCAGTTGGGAATGTATTTTGAGGTACTGAAGCCCTATTAGAACAATTCCCACACATAAACACAAAACACTCATTTTATTGACTCAGAGCAAGGGAGGGATAGAAATTTAGAAAGCAAATTTGTAATATCTGCTTTATATAAATCAGTAAACATTTGCGATTGTTTTTTGCAAATGGTTCCTGAAAATCTGTATTGCTTTCATTATGGCAGTACCTATGAAATTCTCATGAAAATAAATCCTAAAAATCACAGAAATTCTATCTGTTAGCATATATATTGCTTTATTTTTAAACCTTCAAATCCACTAACTTCTACATTTAGCTCCGAGACATCTGAAAAACACTAGGTCACATTGTGAACCAGTCTCCTGCTAAATGCATTTGGATTTTGCAAACAGCCTGAGCCTTCAAAGGCAGCCCGGCCTTATTTACAGTTGCTTTCCAACAGCCTTTTTACACCTTTAAAATGGCTGATGGGAGGGAAACCGCTGTTTTGTGCTCGCGGGGCCTCGCGCCGGCGCGGGAGGCTGGGGCTCGGCCCTGCTCCGGCGGCAGCTCCCGGCCTCCCGGAGGCTCCGCGCGGATGCCTTAAAGGGCCCTCCGTGCGCACGGGCCAGGGCGGCAGCAGAAACAGGGAGAAGGCTGGAAAAGCCGAGGGGCCTCCGGAGGGAACCGCAGTGCCACCAGCGTGGGGGGGAGGGTTGGGAGAGAGGCCAGACAGCAGGAAAGGGAAAGGGAAGAGAGTCAGGAAGGGAAAGATGACAGGGCTAATGACTCCGCAGCAGCAGCTCCGCGAATTCCCTGGGCGGCCGTACCCGGGAATTGGGATATTTCTAGGAGGCGACAAGATTTGCTGCTCTCCATTTGGGCAGGCACCGAGGACGGGCCCATCGCGCTCTCCGAGGAGCCGGTTCCGAGCGCGGCCCGGCCGGGCTGCTCGAGGCCCCGAGCCCTCAGACCCCGGCCCATCCGCAGGGCGGGAAGGGCGGCCGGGCGCCCTGCGTCGCGGGCACGGCGCCATAAACTTGGAGCGGACAAAGCGCCTACTAGGGGAACGCCGGGAACGCCCCCGACGAGTAAATCAGAGGAATCATGTTTGACATTAATTTTCTGCTCTCCTCATACCGGGTATGTGGAAAGCAGTGATTCATACACAGCCCCTGGTCCTGTGTGAGCACGTGTGTTCATAAATACCCACAGACACGCACTGCTGATTAGAAAACCGCTCCTTCTGCAGTCTAAATACCTATAATTTCAGCAGCATTTGAAAAAACAATACATCTAACATTCAACATTTCAATTGAAGAATATTCTTGCAGGCATCATGTGTTTAATTAGGTAACAAAGACTGTGTATTTTCTTGGCTGATCCCTGCAGTATTTTAAATAGTTAAACCCATAACAAACAAACTAAAACTGGAATGAAAAATAATAAAACATAATGGGTTCCTGCAGATCTGGAAATTTATCCCACTCGAGGCAAGACCTTTTGATTTGCAAATCCACTTCTGAATTATAAGGCCTTCTCCTCACCGGTGGGGGTTTTTATTCCACTCCCACAGGAGTCCATTATGTATTTCTTGTGTCTATAAAACCATCCAGGAAGAAAAAAGGGGGGAAAAAGTACCATGGTTAGCATGACAAACGTTTCTCTTTTCATGCATGTGTATTCAAAATATGAAAATGCCCAAAGATATAGATAGAATTGCTGCTATAATCACTCTCTTCTCCATGGCATTTTACAGCATATTATTTTACATGGAAGCACAGCATATGTATAGGGATACTCAGTCACCTTTGGAGAATAACTTTCTTGAATTATATAAGATCATATAGGTACACGCAAGGCAGCTTTCTGACGGTGCCGCACGACAGCCACCGCTCCGTTCAGCCATGTGGCGCTGGGCGTTACTAAGAGAAAACATATAATCATTTCCCTCATTTTTATTCCATTTTTTTAAACATGACAGGCACCTACGAGAGACCTACATAACTCAAGTGAATTATGCAGCCCCTCTCATTTGTAAAATAAAATGCAGATTTTTACTGCTTGCTGTGCTAGATCTTCTCCCATTTCTCCATAAGTGTATCTATGTGGGTATCACTCGATTTTAACACTAAATGAGCAACGCGCTGCAAACAGGAGTCTTGGGTTTCTTGCCTTTTTTTTTTTCTTGCACTCAAAATAATAAGCATTAATTTTACACTTCATTTCTCAAAAAAATAATAGGATGTGCTCTTGTTTAAAACAAGCAGGCCTGCTGGATTCTGTCAGGCTGAAACTATGTCAGGCCAAAAGAGGAACAGAGCGCTTTGTGTAAAAGTATCATGGGGAGATGATAGTATCCTGTAATGTTTTCAGTACCTACTTTTGTCTCCAAAAGCATTTGATCCCTGGCAGACACATACTTATTTCCATACCGGTCTTGAGGGAAGCCAGTAGGAATGAGAGCTGATTATCTGAATCCTGAAGGTGAAACCTGGGTGGTGCCCACTGATGTCAAAGGCAGGCATTTGTGTAAATTTTGAGGTACATAATTTACTGCCTGTTAGTGAGGATTAGTGGGTTGCACAGACCCAGCTGAACTGCAGCAGCGGAGCACGTTGCTCATTGTTCACGAGTTCAAATGCATTTGCAGGATAGTTTTAAATACGTTGATAGGGTGCTTAGTAGCACTTACACTGCCATTCTGCCCGGTTTATAGTAGGAATATGCTTCTCCATTAAGCTATTTCTGCTGCAGCAATGTGCATTTAATACATATTACAATGAGTCTCTGAGCCTCTAAGAGAACTGGCTGTAGCAGCCTCCTGGTGAGGATGCAGTATAATTAATAATGCTGTATTAAACCCATGTACTGTATCAGCTGCATTTCTAATTATAGCTATATTAATGGCAATATAAAGCTATGCATTAACGCTGTCATGTTCTGACACATTATCAAACCAATAATAAATAGGAGATTTGAACAATAAAAAAAGCATCATCTTTACTGTTAGTTAAAACTTCTCTTCAACTTGATTTAATAAAGCACAATTGTCCCTTATGGAATAACCACAACAGTGCTAAACTGAGAGAACATTTAAGACAATCTGATGCTTGCTCCTGACAAGACCATGTACATCCCTCACTATGGCTTCCAAAACCAGCATACTTCTTCTTCCCTGCAGCAAATTAAGGCAATAAAAGGGGAATATCTTTCCTGTACCGAGATGCATGTCCATGAGTTAACTGCACTGGTAATGAACTTTGAAATGCTGTGATTCAGTGTAACAAAGCATTAATATACTGCGCTCACAGAGAACCTCATCCCATCCACTACATCATAAATCTGCTAAAATTAAAGAGGCCATGTACGGAGTACGCTAATTTCAACACAGATAAACAGAAATTGTTAGGAACACGAGGAAATGAAAACTGGATGAAACTACTCCGTTTATGAAATGCATTTCCCAGGACACAGGTAAGCAAAGGGGGAAGGTGATAGCATCAGAGAAGCCTGTGGAAACTAAGACTGCAGAGGAACTGTTTCCGCCTGTGGCTGCGAGAGCGCAACTGGGTAACCAATTTAAAATATATACATATATATATATACACACAGACACACACATAAAAAATATATATATATATATATATTTTTAGATGAGCATAAAACCAAGGTCTGAGAAGAGTGTGACCACTGCCAGGAGATGGCACATTCAGATACATCCAGCCTGGCCATTATGGCACTGGTGACAAAGAGGACGTTGCACTGAAGCCACGGCCGGATGAAGGGTTCGGCCATCGCCCTCCTCTGCGTTTCCCTGCTGGCCACAGGAGGCCGGGACGTGCCCTGCTGTGCAGCAGCCGGGTCCCGAGAGCCCCGCGAGGCCGAGGCCGGGTCAGGGAGGCCGGGATTGATGGTGGGGCTGGCGGAGCCGCCCCAGGGGCCAGCACGGCTCACACTGGGATTGGAGAGACCGGGATTGATGGCAGGGCCCTGGGGACCCCGGCATGGCTGAGCCTGGGTCAGGGAGGCCAGGATTGTTGGTAGAGTCAGCAGTGTGGCCCATGGGGCCAGCACGGCCCCAGGTGCCCCAGGACAAACACGGCCTGGGTTGGAGAGGCCGGGATTGATGGCAGGATTGGCAGCGTGGCTCAGGGGGCCTGGCACGGTCCCGGGGCCCTGGCACGGCCAGGCTGGGCTGGAGGGGCTGGGAGTGCTGCAGGGCCCCAGCACGGCCAAGGCCGGGGCCCAAGGGGCTGCTGCAGGGCCCAAGCGGCTGCTGTGGCTGCAGGGGGTGCCCGCACCAGCGCGGCGCCCGGCCGGGGCCCTCTCCACCTGCCTGGTCCGTGGCCCCGGGGTGCAGTCCCGGCCCCGCTGGTGCCAGCCCCGGTACCTGCTGCTGCTGGTGCTCTGAGCCTCTCTGCTGACACATGGGTCCGCTTGCAAGTACATTTGTAGGCTTGCGCCTGGCACGACTCCCAGGTCCTTTATGAGCTGAGGGTAGCTTAACAAAACCTCGTGTTCCTGATTCATCCTGGTGACAATTTTACTGTTAAAAGTTTTCGAGGGATACGAGAGCTGTCTGCCGTGGTCAGGAACATCAGCTTAATGAAAACCAGTAATGCAGAGGAAGACTTTGATTTTTCTAGAAACTACATAAGGGAAACGGACAAAGAGACATACAGCTTCAGAGAGGCTTTCTGCTTTTGCACTGAACTCATGAAAATTGGGTATATGCGTATACCCTCCATAGTTTTCCCACAGATGGTCCCAGAGCAGCTCCAAGCTCTACGGGGAAGCCCAGTTTTGGAAATTAAGGCAAGTATGAGGAGGGAGAAGGTGCAGGATCTCTGATGGGATCTCCCAGGCACCAGGAAGAGGCACCCACGGGTCCCTGCAGACACACTAACATCCATCACGGGGCATGTGTCACGCACATCTGTGGCCTCAAAAGGTATATTCTTTTCCAGGCTAAATTAGCCCAAGCACACACGGGCTTTAAGCTCTTCTCATCATCTCTGGGGGCCCTGAGCTCAAAATATGCAGAATTGGATGCCAAATTATTTATAGGGTAGCTTGTAAGTTCACTGCCTCCAGTACATGTCAGTACACTGCAATATTAAAATGACCATTAAAAAGAAGCACAGTCCCCGAGGGACTCAGGATGAGACTGCATGGAATTTCCTATTGAATGTAACAGCGACTTCTCAGAGATTGCTCAAGAGCCAATACCTCTCTGTGGCAGGCGGCACCCTCTGCGCTTCCAGTCCTTTAATAAAGGAGAGGTTAAACTTCAGATATATAAGATGGGGCTGCCAAGCCTGTCCTCTTCAGCTTAATTTTCAGTTTACAAGAAAAATAAGACCTGGAAGTTCAAGGGAGTTCACAGAGTTGTGCATCATCTATCTGCTGACTGCAGGGTCCCAGAGGGAGCCTGACTGCATAGCTTTATTTTAGATTTAGATATTAATCTAAGAAATTGCATAAAGACAATTTATAGAAGCGCACTGCACTTTAGCACTGTAACTTTGCACTCTATCATCTCTTCTGTGAAAATGCCTGTATTAAAACTTCTTATGGGCTAGAATTACGATCCTGACTATTACTCCTTAATGAACTATTGTGAAGGGCCTCCAGCAAAGTGCAGGCTGTTATTTCACTAGCACAAGAAACACACGCTCTCGGAGTGTGCAAGCCCACATGCACACACACAGTCTGGATGGTGCTAATGAACCAATAACGATGGCTAGAGATTAATAAACACAGAGATTAATAAATACAAATGAATAAAGAACTAATCTGTATGCTTTCCCACACAACTCAACCCTAGCTGTGGATTTTAATGGTTGGCTAAATGCACAGCTATATTATTTCAAGCACCAATACCTGCTAAAACGACTGTAACACAGCCTGAACCCAGGCCTGTGGCCACAGAGTCTGCTGCCTGCATGGTGCCCCTTGTGCCCCTCCATCAGCTAATAAATGTGAATATGCTGCTGTAACTCCTGGTCTCTTTGTCACCCTCTTCTCTAACTCCGAAGCAGCTCACTGCATTGCTGCACGCAAGAACACAACTACCCTGTGATGCTACCGACAACATCCTGTTGAAAAGCGCCATACAGACAAACAGTAATAACTACTATCTAGTTGGCATCTATGCTCCTTGCAAAATTAAAAATTAAAACATCATTATACCCTTATTAAATATCCCACTGGAATAGGCAAGAGCTTTTAGAATATGCAAAGCTTTAAACCAAGTTTAAAGGAGTGTAAAACCTTTTTTACTCATTTCACAGGCCTGGCACACTCCCCAGCCTCCTCACCAGAGACGCCCAAACCACAACATGCCCCTTCCCCACCGTGTCCAGCCCAGAGCTCCTGACGCCCAACTGTGCTCCAGCGGCTGGAGACAAGGAGCCACTGTGACACCCCTGAGCTGCCAGACCTTGGCTGCAGCCTGTTGAATGCAGAGCCTCGAGCCTCGCAGTAACCGCGCGGGCTCCTGCCCCACACGTGCCCCTGCAGACCCACACGTGTCCCTGCAGACCCACACGGGTGCATTTCTGTCTGTGACCAAGCGGAGGTTTCTGGGGACGGGCATTCCAGCCACGGCGGCACTCAGCCCTGGCGACCAGGCTCACTAGCTACTAGTCGTGCCTATTCACCACAATACACGTTTTTTTAATACATGAATTCCCACTGATGTGTCACTGATCTTCAGATTAAGTTTCCCAAGTACACATTGACAGGACAGACCATAAATCTATCGTGTAAATAATCATCAGATTAATGGTCTCTAATAGTATATAATTAAGATGACAGACAGGCTACAAGCCAGTTGTTATCAACGACACTCAGCAATACCCAGCTTACGAGGAAGCCTTGGACCACTTCCATTATATTATCAGGGAAGTAGAAAAACTGCTAAACGGAGAAATAAAAACATATCCATAACAAATTAAACATACTTTATCATGTGCTGTTTAACTCAGATGGTTCTTTCAGGCATCAAATTAAGGTATATGTCAAACGTTGTATTTGTTATTTGTCTGAGTTTTAGTTACATCAGCAAGGATTGTTTGGGTTTTCCTTGTATTGTTAGGATGCTATAATCCCTCTTGAGCAAGTAACAGCTGTACTGGTAGGAGGTGCCTCCCTGATAACACAAATTCTGTATAAGAATAGAAGCACATATCCAATCATATGAATTTTACAGCAGTGTCAGCTATGGTCAAATTAAAGCTTCCATTAGTATAGTTATTGGCATAAGAGCCACACATAAAAGTTACAAATGCAAATGAAAACCAACCATTTACTGCACATCAGAGCAGCACCAAACAGCCTGCAGATCACTTGGGCACTACACTTTTGTAACTTTGGGGCAGTTGCATCTAAAACGTGAATTTATAATCTTTTTAAGAAAAGTAAGTACAGGCCCCCAGTATTAAATATCAAACAGTATGGAGTCCTTATCAGCTTACTGACCAAAAATCTTTAAAATAAATATGGAAAAGTAAAAAAATATGAAAAAAAATACGATGGATTTCAAGCCATCCTGACTTGAGCATTGCAGCACAGAAGAGTGGCCTGTGTGTGTGAGGGGCATCACATGAGACAGGCTCCTGTCCAGAGAAGCCACTCGCCCCTGCTCTCCAGGGACCAAAAAGGGAGCTTGGAGAGACAAACCAGTTATCCTGGCAGGGGCTGCCATTGCCTGTAGAAGGGAGGTCTAGATGGTCCAGATAAGGGAGGTGACAGATTTTGCATGGCATGAATATCTCTCACAGCTCAGGAGTGCAGATAGGCTCAGAAGAATGAAAAAGCCATCAGACATAATTTTAAGTCGGGAAACCTAAGGTGCAAAAAAGCATGATATTCCTTCAGGCAGTTGCAAAGAAGGATCTACATGAAAACAAGAAAACATCTCAAGTATCTCTGCATTATGCAGACATACATTCTCTTAGCATGTCCCAAGTGGACAGACTGTGCACTTCCCAATGATGCTGATGGTATCTGCATGATTAACACTCCACAGCCCACGTGGGGAACACTGTCCATAGTAACTTCATCTCTAAGGAAAGAAGAGAAGGAAAGAAAGGAAAGAAAATCTACAGGAAACAAAATCTAAGGAAAGAAAATCTAAGGAAAGAAAATCTACAACTCAAAGACTTTTTGGAAGAGCCCCCTCTGCCATGTAATGACTCAGCATAGTACAAAGCTACCTGTGGTAGCTCATTTCTAGAACACAAATATTGATTACAATACTTAAAAACTAAAATCCATCTAAATTTGCTACTCACTCTGTCAGACAACTTGCACCTTTCACACCGAAGGTTTAAAGCTGCTTTTGCCCAGCACAAGGGTCAGAAGATGCAGCAATGACCCTCCTGCTCCCAAGATGCTCCGTGCAGGGACTGGGCACAGCAGCCACCAGCCCGGGCAGACTGGCAATGCAGAGTGCGACTCGCCTCCAGCTGCCCACGCTCGAAGTGCTTTGGCTTTCACCTTTGTAAACAAATCCCTTTTTATTTTATGATGGTAGTAGTTCAGTTGGGGAAATCACTGAACAAGACAACCAGCTTGGCTTTTTTTTTTTTGGTAATACATTTTGTAATTTTATTTTTCATTTTTTTTTGTATGTTTAGTAAACATATCTTCTTCATTTTAAACGTCAAGAGTTTTTTAATCCATTAAGGAAAGCCATGTGCAAAACCTTACGCTGTAAACAGGTTCCAAAAAACATAAGCTGCGACAGAAAAGTTAGTATAAAATGAAAGGAAAATCTTTTATTTTTGCTCAAACACAGGGACTTGCAAATACTGATCTTCTGATGGGACTTCCTGCTTCCAGTCATGGAAAAGAATGAGTAAAGAAGAAGAAAATCTTAAAAAGAAAAAAAAATCAAAAGCAAATGATACCCAGGAGGACCTGACAGCTCATTAATAGTGAGGCTGCAGCCAAGCCCTGTGTGTTTGAACACAGCCAGGTCTCAGCCTCACGGTGCTGAACAGGCTCCCAGGCCTCTCTGTGACCGCACTGGTTCCCAGAAGACAGGAAACCACCAGAACCCACCACCTACCACACACAAAGCAGCCCTGCAAAGTCACTAGAAAGAGCCGGCCTGGTCCGGCCCCGCACACTGCCCTGTGGGGCTGAGAGCCCTCGGGAAGGGACTGGAGCCCCTGCGGAAGTGGGGGTCACTCCGGGGGTCCCCAGGAGAGGTGGGACAAGCACCATGCAGCAGGGCCTGAGGTTCTTCTGCAGATCTCGCAGCAGATTTTGGAGCATCCATCTGAAAAGTGCAGGTGAGGGGGACTGTATTCCTCAGCACTGTAAAAGTTACTAAAAAAGACGGAAAAAATGAGAGGGAAAAAAACATGTCAGGCTACCTTTCAGCTGTTCCCTCAAACAAAATAAGATCAGACTGCCATGGAGTCTCTGTTTGAACCAAAAGGAAAGAAGAAGTAGAGATTTGTCAGAGACCTGTTATCCACCATTTTATTCTTTATTTTGCTTGTGATTTCTTACTTTAAGCTCCAATACAGGGATCAGCATTAAGAAGTCAGCGTTTGCTGCTGCCACCCCAGAGAGGGAGGAAAAATACAATCGTATGTATGCAAAATAGCCAAGGACTCTGATAAAAATACTTTGCCTGTAGGCAAAAATTGACTTTTTAAACGGCAACCACTATCATCATGCTACCCTAAGATCCACCCTTGCAGGATTCTCCTCTACTTGGTAAAAACAAATTACACATTGGAAGGAAAGATAAAGAATTTGGGTACCTACAGTGACAACACAGGGACCGTTTTAAAGAGCAGGGGGGAAATAAAATCATAAAACAGAAATAAAAGGTCACCCTGATTAAATGATGAATACCTTTGCTGCAGAGAGATGGAGGGGGTGAACAGAGCTGCTGTAGCGGTCAACAACACGGGCCTTAAATCAGAAGTGTCGCTGACTTAGGGCAGACCAGGCCTCATCTCTTACATTCCCATTCCTTATCATTAGCAAATTCATGAGCGATGAGAGAACATGGGAACAGGGCTCCAATCCTAATGGCTCCGGAAGCTCACGAGGCCCCCGGATGTCCCCCAGGCTCCTGCACGCCGGCAGGGCGAGGGGCAGGAGCGCGCAGCTCCCGGGAGGCCGCGAGCAGGCAGCGCGCGACGCTTGCGTCTTTGCAGCTAGATGAGCATCAATTATGCATTGCATCAAAGACTGAAGTGCTCCAGCATGCAGGGACCAAGTCAAACAAGCAGCATGAGCAAACCAAATGCCAAAAAAAAGTTCAAAATTGTTGGGCACCAGTTGGCAACTTTTGACGTGACACTATTGACTATTTGTGGTGAAGACCTCAAGTACTTGGGAAGAGATTACAGGAATATTCAAAGATACAGTATTTGTATTTTGAATGTTAATTTGACACAAAGGAGTGTGCATGAGGGAATGTTTATAATCAGCACTCCAATAAACTCACAAATGACTCTAGTATTTTATAAGCTTGTTAGAAACAAATCACTCCCTTAGCTTATATTTACTTACTGATGAATCATAAAAGGCCTCAATACACAAACAGTAAATTCAAAAATGTTTTCCTCTTGTTTTATCTTCTATGACAATACTGAAACCCTCTCATTTTGGCTATGAACGCCGGCCATGCACCTCGTGGTTTTATGGCTAAATGTCCATTTCCTTGTAACAGCACCAGTAATTTGGAACCACGGTTCGTCCCTGCGAACCCGCTGTAAATCGTTGCCCTGGTCTGGAGCTCAGTTTAACTAGTTCAAGTTGCCTCCTGTCCTTATGTTGCCTGGAGAGGCGTCTATGGGAGCAAATCCAATTGTGCTAATTTGCATAATGATGAAGCACTCGTCTGAGTAGTCAGTCTTAGGAGGAATGTGAGGAAATATTCACCGCCTTCTAACTAAGTGTAAAAGAAAGCAGAGCAAAACGCGCAGACGCAGATTCTGCAATACATGAGCAAGCACGTGCGGGCCTCAACAACCGCCCGAGCTGCAAAGTGCATCAACTGCTTCAGTTGCTCTTGAAAGGCACAGATGAGGTGTCGATACAGGCCCCTATCACCATCGAAATATCCTTTACATTCTCTCTGTTCAGCAGACCAATAATTGACCACAACTGAAAACCTCTTTTAAGCTGTTTAAGAACACTACGATGCTTAAATACGCTACAGTGCTTAAATGCAATACAAGCTGTGCTTCAGGGGGCAATACAGCAGCTCCCCCTTCCAAACGCCCTTAGCTACAGAGCAGCTCAAACGGACACCGCTGGGCTGCAAGCGCCGCAGAGCGGTGCCCAACGTCCCTGTCCCGCAGCCGCTGCGGCGCGGAGCGTTACCAAAGGGCGACACGAGCGCTGGAGTTTGGCCGCGTTGCCCAGGCCGGCACACCGTGTTCATCCCAGCGAGCAACACGCACGGAGGGAAACCAAAGCTGGCAGAGCAGCCTCGTTTCTCTCATGTAACTAAGTGCTGCACGCAGTAATGGGAGTGGTGGGAATACTCAGCTTTATGCTCCTGTTTACCAGATAGAAAGAATATTGGGTTATTCCAACTCACATTTTTACTTAATGTACGGTTAAGCATTACACAAGCATTTTACCGTGGTCTGTAAAGATGATCTATTTACAGGAGGTAAAAAATCCTGCACCCATTGAAGGCCAAACGGCAGCCGGACAAACGCGGAGCCCCTGTGCGAGTGCCCGTAGCTCGACGCGGCTCCCCCGGGCCCGGCCGCCTCCTGCACGGACACGAGACGCGCCCGCGCTGCCCGCAGCGACCGGCCGAGCGGCGCGGGGCACGCGGCACTGCTCACCAAGATGGAGCGGTCTCTGAGCAGATGATGGACATCTCCTCCTCTCAAGAGGCGGCAGGAACCAACGCAGCTCCTGGGCACGGGAATGCGTGCGGTGTTGGTCGTGCCCGTGGGATGGATTCACCCTTGCTGCTCAGCGAGGAGGAGGAGGAGGAGGATGAATGGCCTGCATCAGCACAAGGGCTGCTACACGGGACATGCCAGTTTTTCAGGGGCCTCTAGTATTCTGGGATCTCTGCTACAATAACCGTGTTGCTCCCTTTACCTGCAACAGCCTCCAAGGCTGGGCACTCCACATGCCATTTGCGCTCTCCATGGAAACTTGGGAGTCAGGGACGTGCATCCCTCTCGTGCCCAGCGCCCTCCGCACATCGGGGTTTCTGTTCCTGGCTCTGCCAAGGGAGCAGGCGGCCCTGCGCTGGCCGAGGTGCCGGCCAGCAGCACCGCGGCCATTGTGTGGGAACAATGCGCTTGGAGCAGTGTTTATTTCCAGGAATCACAGCAAAGCAAAACAAAACCAGCCCGCAACAGCTGGCAGGATGCACGGCCGGCAGCGGCTCCCTGCTCCACTCCCTGCCAGCAAGGTCCGGCTTTTGTCGGGAAGGAGGCCGGATCTGCCGCTCTCAGGCATCACCAATTCCAGGTTTAAAGCAGACGCCCTGGGCACTAGCGGTGGGAATCCCATGGATTCCCAGCAGGCTGGTTTTGCTGGACCAGAGTAACAATAACAATCTGCGACTGCACCAACACATGAGAGAATCCAGCCACAGATCTGGGACTCGGTCAAAAGTGTGAGGGGAAAAGCAACCCCAAATCTGCAAGTTTAAATACAGCAACAACATTTAAACTGTCATTTGGCAAGCATTAAAAAAGAAAAAGAAAAAAAAAAATCACCAAGATTAGCGTACTCTGGCTAGAGACAAGTGAAATGGGAGGATGTGTTTCCCCTCGCTGTGCCTCCCCAGGCTGTTTTCGCTGGGGGCTGCAGCTCAGCAGGGCTCTGCGGCTGCGGCGCCGCGGCCAGTGGCTCTGGCAGGCCGGGCTGCTGCTCCTCGGCCACCCGAAACAACAACCCTGCAGCCCAGGTGCTGCTCCGAGCCCTGCAGCGGCGCTAGCACACACCCGCACGCACACAGCCTCAACAGCAGGTGAGGATATCTAAGGGTTTTATTGTACCATTTGGTTTCCCTTTTGCTTTTTAAAACAAAGGATATATTAATCAATGAAGATTTTTAAAAAAATTAATTATTGCTATCAAGTAAAGCTCCCTGGTGTCCGGCTCTCTATTGCCTGCCCATGTCTTCTTCAATTCTGGTGAAGAATCTGTCATCTAGGCACCGTCCGCATGTTCTGGAACCTTAAAATACTATTAAAATCAATTTGGTTGGTGTCAAAAGCTCTCCTCCTTTTTGCACCCACCAGTAGAGCTGCAGTATTCATCAGATTTTTACCACCAGGATTAATGTTATAAAATGTCACTTGCTACAGTAAAATTTATCAACATTATTATATACCATAGAAACTGCCGCCACAGACAAATGCACTACATTAAAATTTTGTCTAGAGCTCCCTAGAGGAAACGTTTGCTGCAATTTGTATAACAGTTTATATATTTATGCTATTTAATGGTACAAAGCAATAATTATGACTTCATTCACTGATAAGCAACAGCATTATATAAATCAGATGTGGATTTAGAACATGCCAGCTTTGTCACTGGCCTACTACTTGTAAATTATGTTGCTGTTAAAAAAAAAAAAAAATCTAAGCAAATATGAGTTAGCAGCAGGAAGCTAATAATGTGCCTCCAGCTGTTCCAGTTAACCTGCAAATGTGGCCATCTGCACCTCAGGAGAGAAAGAAAAGGAGAGATAGAGGGAGGGAGGAAAAGG
>JAVCKT010030555.1:0-14711 GCA_032273925.1 Rhynchotus rufescens | reverse complement strand
ACATTCAAATATAAACAAGGAAAACAGACAATAACAAATGATATAGTAAGGATCTGCAAATGAGTAAATGAAATAAAACTTATGTCTCCAGCTGTTTGCCAGAGGGAGACAAAAAACGGACACAAGGAAGCAGAACCAGAGCCTGAAGTGACACCTCTGCTCCCGTAAATTACTGACAATTTGGATGGAAACTTGTCTCTATACTGATTAAGAACAATGTGCAAATTTTAGATTTCAGATTTTCAGATTTAGGGAAATCTGAGGTAAAAAGCAGCAGCAATTACATTGTAAACTACCTGATCTTCAAAGGAAACATGTGCCAAGGACCATGGCTTTTCTGACAAACCACAATGGTCATGGCCAAGCTTCTTCCATCATGCTCACGAGGCCGAGAAACACCAAGGGCTGCACAGCTGCTGTCTTAGTCTGACAGACTACTAGAAACTGTAACAGGTAGAAGTGATTTCCAAGCATTAAGAGAGATTTTACATTTTGAAAAGTACAGAAAAAAAGTCCTTTTTTATTATTATTTTTTGTTAAATAAACACCACATGCAACCTCACTGTTTTTCTTCAGCTTTGTATCTTAAGTTTTCTGATTTTTAAATTCAAAGACATTTTAAAATCAAAGACATCCAAAGAGACATAGAATCTCTTTGGACATTAGCTTTGTGTTTAAGAATTTTTTTTTTTTTTTTTTTTTAAACACCTTTCATTTCAGCTATGAGAGCGCTATGTCAGATAGCTGCAGGAAATGAGATTTCTACCCAAAACCTAAACAAGGCCCCCCCCAGAGTGATCTTACTTCCCTCAATCGTTATCAACAACTTAAGAGCTTTTTGAGCACTGAATTTCTATTGCAAATATATCAAAATATTTTATTATTTCAAGGTAACTATTTCAGTGGATGACATTTAGTTATTACATTTAATGATCACTGAAACAGCTTGACAGCTAAATCTAAATTCATCTAGGAAAAAAAGTAATAGCCGTCCAAGAGATAATTTGCACATGAAGAGTATTTTTTTAAAAAAGAAAAACATAACAAAAAAGAACCCTCTTAGCCACTTAATCTTACTTTAGATTTGCAAGATTTTTCTAGTACTATAAGTAACCTTTAAGTCTTACAAAAAAATACTTTTTGTTGTGGTACAAATAGCATAAATCAGCTTTAAACAAGTATGAAAAATACTTCTTTTTTCCTAGGTCCAATCTGACCCTTGTTTACGGAAGCATCAACCACAGTAAAATGGTCGGACACAGACTCAGATAGTCCCATGTTGAATACTTGGCAAATGTTAGCCACAAAAGCCAAATAAAGACTGAAAAGAGAAACAAGAAGTTTGCTTTCTATTGTTATTCACATAAATAAGAGCCAGTGTCATTGCTAAAGACTGGGAAGAGAATAAAGAGTTTGGAGCAGATAAATCAGAATGCAGAATGAGAACATCATGCTGAGTGTGTAACTCCTGCACCAAAACACCCCGAGCCCCATCACCCAGTGAAACTCTGTCCCTGCTGCAGCCTTTCCTTCCTCCTCCTCCTAGTGCTCCAAGCACCAGCTCCAACACAGCACAGCTGCCCAGTCCTGGTTCAGGCTTGGAGAAAACTGCTCACCTGCAAGAAAAGGCTGGGGAAAAGTCTGCAGGGAGAAGGGGAAAGAGGAAAAAAAATTACCAACAAAATTACTGTCAGTAATAGGATAAAGATTGTGGAGACAGGGACCATCCTAAGCTCAAGATTTCAACAAGAGAAATGCCAATTTGGAAACATGCAAAAATCCTAACAGAAAACAAATAGCAGGCAGCCTGTCAGTCAGTGCTCTAAGTAGCAGCAGATTCCCTTCCAGGGCTCAGTGGAGGCCAACACTTTCCTCCTGACTGACAAGCACCTGGCCAAAAACTCCAGTCTCCTTGGATGCCTTACTGGGAGCCATGAGCACAGTACTGCTTAGCTAAAACTGTAATTTTGTTCATGTTAGACCAGAAATAATGCCTTTTCCCTTCTCAGCTTTATATAATGGGCTTGCAGAGTCTCTTTGTGCACAGCTACAGGTACTGAAAGTGCCCCAGAAAAGGGATGAGAACGGGGTTGTTTAGGAACCTGCTGCTGAGCCTGCTCCGTGCCAAGAGCACTCTGTTCCGAGCACGATGCCCCAGCAGTGCCAGGACTGGAGGAGCAGCAGATGATGCCCCGGCCCGGGCTGCCAACACCATGTCAGGGGGCAGCTTCGTGCCAGCAGAACCTCAGGAAGATGCTAATAACACAGCTAGAGATGCCACAACAAAAGCAGACGAGGTAGAAAGGGAGCCTAGCGTTTTGCCTTGGCCTTAGCCAAAGAGGGAAGTCAAGACACCATTCCTGAGCTCCAAAAGGCTCATTTGAACAGCAAGGCAAGATTTTCCACAGTAGTAGAGAAATGTCAGCTCTGCTGCTATGCTCCGCAAAAGGCAAAGGGGACAGGGGATATCTCACCAGGAACATCTTTCTCAGGGAGGTCAGCATTGCTGGGAGGGAGTCGGTTTGGCCAAGGGAGCTCCAGGGCAGCTCCTGGCTCCAGGTGAAGCCTGCGCTGCTCCCACTGCAACAAAATCTGACAGGGAGGTTCCTCATTCCTGCCTAGATGCAAGCTGTGAGTAGAACAGGGTATAATCCTTATGGGTGGCAGCAAAACTAACAGAAACATTTTACAAAGGTATTAAAACGTCAAACTGGCGAGAAAAATCACAAATAAAAAGGAAACAAGTATAAAATTCTAAGAGAATGATTAAAAGCAAATGAAATGACAGCTGATGGGATGCACCAAGGAGTAGAAGGGGAGGGTCTCAAAAGCAACTCTATTGTTAGTGCAAAGAAGAACTCAGCCTCTCACTGTAAATTATATACTGCTTAAATGTGTTTATGGACTCAACTTTCCCCTTCCTCTCCTCATCCTACCCCTAGAAGAAACCTTTGAAAGAAAAAAAACAACAACAACAACAACGTTCACAGAAACCTGTGGAACTTCTGTACATCCCAAATACCGGCAAGCTTTCACTCGGCCACACTTGCACTGCTGGAGACAATGGAAAGAAACTTTAAATACCACACGGATGACTTAGGGATGCTATGATCACACACAACTGTGTGAGCAAAGAGGCTAGTGCAGAATCCAGAATTTGCACAGGCAAGGTAGTACTCCAACTGGTGCTCCAGCCTTCAGCTACCTGTTTCTCCTCTTCTCTGAATACACAGGGCCTCAAGCCAGTAAAGGTACTGAAGGTGTAGCATTTTTCATCTAAAGCAAATCGCTCCCCAGTAACAGAAATAAGCAGCCAAGATGCTCTTTCTGCGCTTACTCAGAACACCACCTCTTACAGCCACACTTGCTGAGAACTGGTTATACCAGTGTCTGTCAGGTCATGCGTCAACAAGGAAAGAAGCTACTTTGTCATCTAAACGTGGGAAGAAAAATCCACAGAGGCTTTTTCTTCTACCCTTTCTGCCTGTATCAGTCAAGTTATTGCAATACCTCCCCATCAGGTTAATGTCGGCGTGTCAGTTCAAAGGAGGATACTCATCTTGCAAAGCTATCAGTGACAGGCAAGAGCCATGACTCAAAATAGGTGTTTTTTGAGTCATCTAGTCAGCATACACACTTTAAACACTAAGTACACTCAAGCCACGCATCTTGAGTCCAGAAAGCTCTGCCCTTTGCATCTATTGGTGGCACAATATAATCATTCCATTTGTCTTCCTCCACGCATGGCAAGTAAAGCAGAGATCACCACTTACTATTTCAACCCTCTCTCAGTGGCAGGGTCATCATAGGAAGGACTCAGAGCGACAGGGAGAGGAAAGCTGTGAAAGGCACCCGTGCATATGGCTGACATCCTGAAGAATATTCCTTACCAGCGGGAATTCCTTTGAACGAAGCCCCTGGGGGGCCAATTCATGCAGACTAACTCTCAAACAACTGCCCTCGTAGTGTCACATGCTTGAGCGATAGCGTAATGTTAGATGGACTTCTTGGGAGCTTCACAGGAAAGGCAGAGTTTAACCCCTGGGTTTGAAATGTGTCATGTTGAATTACTGGGGCAGGGGGCAGCGAAGGGGCAGATTTAGACAGGCTTAGAAAATAACAGTTCAGAATTCTGTAGCCAGGTTTGCAAAGCACAGAGCAACAAGGCACACAAGTGACTAAAATTCAAAAGTTCCCACTCATGGTACATGCACAAAATCCATACTTTCAAAACACAAAAATATTTCCTTAAGCATTTTTTAAAAATATAGACAACCACAATAAAAAGAGATTTATTAATATCTTATCAATTGATAGACTTTTTTTAGCCTTAAAGAGAAGAATTCAAAAGCTTAATTCCTTAATTGCATATATCTATACACACACACACACTCTGCTACTCCGCACATATAAAATATAGCTGCAAGGGTACTTAGGAGAACTTGGTATAGAAAAAGCCTTACTCTCTAATGAATGTGCTCTAAAAATAGTAACTAGTTTTTATGCCAGTCACTCCAAACCATCACTTTCTGTAATAGTTATTAACTCATTATGATTAAAAGTAAGTATGTTCAGAAGTACAACTAGTATTTTAATTTTGTCAGCATGGATTCTTCAGCGAGGCTCAGAAATCACTGTAAGTCCCTAGAAGGCTTCTGTTTACATGAGCTCTGTCTGTCCCTGCTACAGAGAATTGTGCCCACTCTGTCTCAAAAAGCAAAGCTGAAATGATTGATCTCCTGCTGACACTCACGGTCACCCTTATTTCTGTGGGTTAACATTAATTTATCTAGTCTGTTCAGACAAGAGAAAACCCAAGCAAATAATGCAGAGGTTGAAGAAAAAGTCACATTTCATCCTATTTTTGCAGGGCAAACCAAGTACTGTGGTAAACAACCACTTACACCTGAATGCTTGAACATTTTTTTTTTTCCTTTTAATAACCTACTTTGCATGCATTGTATGCTTCTTTGCATAATTCACATGCAGAAGTAGAGACCACCGGAATATTTAGCATACCATGTTGTGGAGTTCCAAAGGCCATTATCAAAATTAATACGTTTTTCAGCATCATAGCTCTTACTGCTAAAAACCCTGCAAACAGAGCGGCAGGAGAGAGGGAATTTGACCGCTTCTCCTTCTGCAGAAACTGTCCTCCAGCTAGAACAACTCTTTCTTACAGTCTCCTTTGAAAATAACACGACCAAAGCTTTCAACAACAGACATAGTTCTCCCTATGCTAAAATTATCTCTTTCTTACAAATTCATCAGGCCTGGTAGCATGACTACAAGCAACACGTAGTGCTGGACCAAAGTTGAACTATTTCGCGTGTTGTAATGAGATATGTTGTTCTTATGTATAATACCACAGCCTTCTCTGTAGATGAAAGAGCACCACTGAACCACAAAACACTCATTCAAGAGAAAAATGTATATATGTACATAAAAGGGGATCTGATCAATGTACATATATACCTCAAGGGAGGGAGGAGAATGAGGCCAGCCTCTTTCCAGCGGAGGCCACTGATAGAACTAGAGGAAACGGCCACAAACTGAAGCACCAAAAGCTCCACAGGAACTTAAAGAAGAATTCCTTGGCAGTGAGGGTGCCAGAGCCCTTCAACAGGCTGCTCAGAGAGGTCGTGGAGTCTCCTTCTCTGGAAGATCTTCAAAACCCGCTTGGATGCTGCCCTGTGCCACCTGCTCCAGGTGACCCTGCGTGGGCAGAGGGATTGGACTAGATGATCTCTAAAGGTCCCTTCCAACCTTAAGGATTCTGTGATTCTATGTACATGAAGCTTTAATACTGTCCTAGAAAAAAACACTCATATGTGAGATCACTTCTTTGTTAAGGAGTAAGCCAGCAAACAACATGTCTGAATACCACAGAAAATCATTAGGAAGAAGAGATAGTTTGGGGAGAAGTCTTCAAGTATGCAGAAGGTTTCTGCAGCAAAACTTATGTTCATTTTCCATCTTCCACATTAACTAGAACACAAAACTAAACCTATAGCTTTATAGAATCAAGCTGGAAATCTGTTTTGAAAAAATGAAGTTTAAATTTATTCTTTTAACATTTCAGGACTAAGGTTACACTATTCCAATTCAAATGCTATAGTGAAATGTGCTCTCATATTGGTCTACTTCTCAAAAGTATTGCAAATATGTTTCACACCACTTGCTTGCTTCAAACATCAGGATGAAAATAATTATCCTTAAATTTTAAATATATCAACTTCAATCAGCCTATTCATGAATAAAACAAAAGACCAGGACAATCAGTCTATTCACACAGAGCCCTCTCCAACCACCTAAGGAAGAACAGTAGTTATACTACTTAAAATACCATTTTCCTCTAGGTATAAGAAGAACATAGGAATATAAATACAAAGCAATCCTCTCTAAAACAGCATTCTTTCCCCTCACCAGTTTGGTCCCAAATCACCTGCTACTGTATTTCATATATTTTTCACATGTTCAGATATCTCTAAAAATAAACATTCATAAATTGAATAGAAATAAAGAAAATAGTGAGAAAATATAGTTAAAAAAAAACAAGACACTGACTCTACACTTAAAATGATGAAAATTCACTGTAAGACCCAATTCCGATACAACAATCAGGTCAGGGTTCGGCATTTGCTAGACAGATGGTTAACTTAAAACACACTGACCCCCTATCAGACTGGATTAGTGCCAACAGCACTCAGCCTTTCCTACAGAAAGTGGGTCAGATTAGGTCTTATCCAAGTGCTTTGATTTGATGCATCATGACTCCAAAACAACTTATTAAAACTGCTATGTTAAAGTATTTGCATAAGTTTATAGAGAAAACAGGATTCTCTTTGGGCATCACACTTACCTTCACATTTTTCCAGGATCTGGACAGTTTCACCTAGTTCCAGGACTAAACCTTGCGGTACGGCTCCTCGGAAGCTGCATATCACTAGAGGGTGGGGAAAAAAAGAGAAAGACACATGAGGGATGAATCTTTACGTGGTTTTTTTTTTCTTCTAACCATGGCACGTTAGCTCATTCCTTACAAAAATAGCAATTACATAGCTCCCCAGAAAACCTGTCAGTCAAGTCTTCCTTATCAGAAACGTGCATTTTAGCCCATATCACAAGTTAAGCTCAGCAGCAGCATTAAAAGCTAGCTTTTCTAGAAGATTTTTGAATTAAGCAAGGCTTGTAATTATTTTAATCACTAACCCCAAATGAACTCATTGGGTAAATGAAGATTTCCTACTCTCCTACAACTCAACAGAACAGACTGCTCTGACTTAACAGGAGGTCAAGAATTTTATTCTTAAGCTTTAAACTATATAATAAGGAGTCATCAGGAGGAATCAAGTTTCCTCCACTCTGTGGAACTGGTATATTGCAAAAATCTTAACTGTGATGTATGACAGCATCTGGACTTTCATAAATACAGACCAAGATGGCTTTCATCTTAAATACCACTTTTCCATAAATCATCCAATGAAAACACATGAACACCAGTTTTAAAAGGATTACACATCAAACTCCAAACAAACTTAACTTTGTAATAACGTATAACAATATATTCTTTAGCCAAAACAATGTTTATTGACATACAATAGGGGCACAGCTAAGGATAGATACTGGAAGCATGTCGAAACAAAGGATAAATTAGAACTAAAGTTTCTCAGGGTTTTTCCACGTTTTACATTTCTCGCCAGCAATGTTTAAACACCTCATTCAGACACAGCTTTAATGCAATCATCCGAGCACCTTGCTCTAAATAACAACATACAAACAAGGAGCGCTCAGTGCTCCCTCTATTTTCCCTACAAATATAGTGGAATCCCAACAGTTGAAACAGTGACCTCCAGTGGGCACCACCCTTAGTTTTTTTCCTAATACAGGGAGAACAAGCCCCACTAAATGCAGATACCTATGCTCTGGTTGCAACTCTCCCATGACAGAGCTGCATTTCAGGTCTTCCCCCAGAACCTTTTCCTTGTCAGAGCCACTCAAGTTCCTAACAGGAAAGTTTCAGCTTGGTACCTGGCTCTCAAGGAAACGGTCAAGAAAGAACAAGCTACAGTCGGCAAACACCCACATAAGGACAGTGACAGGAGGAAGAACATGGATCAAGATCCAAACAGAATGGAAGAGTGTCACGTGTTTGTTCTTCACAGCAAAACGCACTGCAGAGTGTTTTAACTAATGGGAGGAAGTGGAGATCCCATCAACAGACCTTAACTGTTCTCTGGGCTCTTAGGGCCCAACAACTGTTACATGTGACAGGATAAACAAAAAATTTTTTGAGATTGGAGTAACATAGAATATATAATTAAAAAAAACATATATATATATATATATATATATAGTGCAAGCAGTAGCTTGCCAGGCTACTGGATTCAGTTTTCACTCATGAAAGCAAATTATATCTTTTAGTCTAATCATATAGATGCATATGGAAAATATGGAACAATTCAACCGTTCCAGAAAAAAATGATTACAGAGAAGATTCTTGTAAGTGACTTGTGCCTTCCTGCAGAGATATTCTTTATAGCAATATGGTCATCTATGGACTCCTCATCAATCAACAGGCCTCAACTCTTTCTTACAAGATTCATCTCAAGTCACCACGGAGTGAAGTCGTAATCTATCATCAAAATAGGCCTAACCTCCCTCCTGCAGTGAAGGATCTCGCTTGGATGGCCAGCCAGACTGCTATAACGTTCACCAACTGTTTTCAACTATTAATCCCCTCTCCGTTGTTCAGTTTTATAAGAACACCACAGTTCACTCCCACAAAAGTTCATTTTGGCCAGCTAATGAAACCCCACCCTGCTGAGGAGGAGAGCTCTGGGGCTGCAGCAGGCATCATGTATGGGAGCTCCCTGAACTGCGCTGCTTGAACTGCACCCAAGGAGTCCAAAGCAAGACTCAGCCACCTCCACACACATGCAAATTGTTACTAAGAAAGAAAAGCCACCACCCCAAAAACACACTCACACACGCAGGCAATTCTGTGACAGCAGGAAGGGAACAGGGATATCACATGTGAGAAGAGATAAAGTTGGAATCATAGTTCGGAAAGCCAGAGTTAGAGCAGAGGAAGACAGACGGAAAAGTGTAAAAGCGTCTGCCCAAGAAATATGCACTGACACTGTATACGCAGCTGCAAAATCTAAGTCACCAACAACCAAGAGAAATGGTTCTAAAAAACAGGTTTAAGGGGCACAGGGACACACATGCTATCTTGGGAAACAGTCAGTAACGTCCCTAAAAATCACCAAGGAAAACAGGCCTAAGGCCTAACCTCACATACAAGATGATGGGCTCTCAACTGGCTATTAGCACACTGAGTGAAAAGCTGGAGTTTTATAAACTGCCCTTGTCACAAGCACAACTTCACTCTCTCAGCGATTTCTTCATATTCTGGTTAATAATTCATCATTTAAAAGCCGCTCCACAGCCTATGGCATCTCCTGTGTCACTTCTTTCCACACCTTTTCTGCTGCTGCTTCAAGCTTTGAGGTTGAGGTGCTGACACCTGCCAGTCAGATGGAGGAGGTGACCAAGGAACAAGCGTTAATCATTCCTGCCAGCATAAAAAGCAGGGTAGTGTCACACACAACAGCAGGGGAGGTCAGAGCCTTTCCAAGTGCTCCTTCCACACGGTGCACTGTTCGCCCGCGAAGCTCTCTGCGAGATGCTGGCGCTGCCAAAGGATCACCCCAGTTCAAAAGCAAACAGGACAAACGGCCTCCTGTGGCCTAACCTCCCAACCTAGCCCACCTCATTCTCAACTCTTCCTAAGATCATTTTTTAACCTGGGTCACATGTTTTTTCCATAAATATCAGGAAAAGACAAGAGGAAAAATAAGAAAACTATGGACTTGCGTCTGGCACAGGATACCCATGTAAGAAGTCACGCAGAATTTAGTTGCTTAATCCCCCCTCAAAAACAAATTTTCTTAATATATAAATAAAATTCCTTTCCAGCACAGTGATACATATATATGTGCTTTTGTGTATCTTCTATTTTGCTTTCAACCTATTTCTGTACATTAAAACTTATAAAAGTATTTTAACATTGCATAATGTATTATTTACAGTAATAAACAGAATTTCAGCCCACCACCAGCCAATACTTATCTACACAAAAGACCGATTTTACCATCCTTTCTCTCTCTGCCTTCCATGATACACTAATGCAAATTCTATGTATTGAAATGAAGAGAAATAAATTTGGTTCAAGAAACTTCCATGATCTCCTCATCCTCTTTTCTCTCTCCAGATTTAAATTATATTTCTCTAACCACAGTTAGATTTTTTTTATTATTTGAATCTTATTTCCCAGGTTTTCCCTGGTGCTGCTAGAACATATCCAACAGGCTGAACTACATTTTGTTATTCTTTACAAATCTTGTCCTCATCAACACTTTGCCATTTAATTTTCATAGTTGCTCTGTACTACAATCAACCTGCAGTTACTCAGGCTATGTATTAATCATGTCCTAAGTATGTCTTCAGACAAATTAATTCCAGAAGCAATGACAACGGACAGGTGCAGCAGAACTGCATTTGTAACATCCCAATTAATTAGCTCTGTACCTTATCAATTGATTAATCTGCACAGACACCAAATATTGCTTTGCACTACAAGTTGCAAAGTTCTCCTGAGCTTTGTACTTACACCTCTAACACAACATCTAAGTGTTCTGTAGGGATGCTCATCATCGAGTAAATACATACACGCATCATATCTCTTAATAATGGGTCTCGGACTTAAGAGTATGAGTTTTTGTTTTGCTTTTAAAGGCTGAAACAAAGATGTCACATGCAACAGATTGGCAAAGTAAGCAAGCTTTTTTTCTTTGATGCAACAGTAAATTAAAAAGAAAATGAATGTAAATTAAAAAGAGTCAAAAACACTCGAGGCAAATCAAGCAGACTGAATGGATTTTTCTAAAAAGACTTATTATATGAATAAATGTATAGCAGTAACAGTTACCTGAATTCCTGACCTGCTTCTGTAGCTCTTACAGTTTATTTCCAAACATTGAAAAGAGTTACAAAGCACTACTTTGTGCATGATATTTCAACAAAACACTACTATAATTTCTTAAATAGTCTACACTGCAAGATGGCACACTCCATATTAAGCCATTTGTTAACAAGCAGTCTAGGTCAATCTTGCAACTGATTTATTAAAATATATTGATCTTTAATGAAAATAATGTAAATTACAGCAGATTATGGATCTTTTCTTAAAATATTTTTTTTCCTCCCTACAATAATTCATCTATTAAGAAAGCCTAATCCCTCTAATCACACAGCGTTCCTACCAGCTGAGTGAGATGACCATGTTTTTACTCCCTGTGCCTCCATGACAATAAAGGCTCCAGGCAGCGTAACTTTAGAGCCATTCTCCTGAAGATGGCTCTAAATCCAGTTTCTTTTCCCTGACAGGGGCCAAAAGGAGTGGTGAAGGAAGAGGGCAAGGAATCTACAAATTATTCCATTAATTTGTAGATCAGCACTTCCTAATGCAAGAGATTTTATTATTACTCTACAAATTACATTAAATGGCTCTCTACATTTTTTCCTGTGTGCATCCATCCAAATATTTTTGAACCCTAGCAATTTTTAACATACACAACATGCCCAGATCCCACATTTATGTACCATGCAGAAAAGTCGCTTGGTGTTTTTCTTACTCTAAATATATTTAAAGAGGAGCAATCAAACAATTTCTGCTCTTCTAGTCCACATCACTCACGGTTTTATAATCTTAACAGCTATCTTTCCCTATCAATTTCTTTTCTAGGAAAGATGAGTGATGTTAATTCCCTGTATTTATAGATGGCAGAAAGGGAGAGGCCTTTAAGCTTCAGCAATATGATAGCAGAGGAAAGAAAACCAATACAAACTACCCCACTGAAGAAGATGCCCAAGTTTTAAGACTTAGCTTGATGGAATTGTTCCTCACAGAGGGAAAACTGTGGGCCTAACCATTCAAAAGGGCACAAAGCACTTTCCAGAGAACCCTTCCCAACATTTTCACTGCAAAATTAATGGCTGATATAATTCAATTTTAGTGGAACTGCTTGATGAAAGCTGGCAGAGCCTGCACAGTCAGATTTTGATGATATGCAACAAGAGGGAGAACCACAGGGAAGTCGACCTGGAAGCCTCTTCACCTCCACAGTGTGTACTCCAAGTATTAAATGTGTAATTATGGGTGGAGATTTCAGTTATTAGCCAAAAATGACTTTGAGACACACAAATTAATTTGCAAGTTCATGTCACACTCAGAAGATACATTTCCAAAGAAAGCAAGGAAAAAAATGAGACCCAGAACTTCTAAAATATCCTACTGTTTAAGCAAGATGGACAATATAAAGAATTAATGTACGAAGGAGAAGAGGATATATCTAATTACACTCTAAAAAAAAATCATCAACCCAAGTAAAGCAACATGCCTTTTCTGTAGCAAGGGCAATTTCTTACACAGTTCACTGGTGCCACACCACACAGAACAGGGCTCTAATCCGATTGGAACTGCCAGGCACTAATGTAATACACACACACAGAAAAAAAAAAGATTATCAAAAGCTGATTAAAAGCCATCCAGACATTACAATCGGAGAGCAGGGATTAAATAAAAGACATGATTTAAAAGAGCGCTAAGGAACTTCCTGACATTATTAATGGTCTTTATGAACTTTTCTGCAAAATCTTGCAAGAGAAAACACACTGCAGAATGGAAAGTGATCCACTAGCTGCCTTAGGTTTGTGTGCATTACCCAAACGATGCTACAATTAAGTGCAAGTATTTGCGGCTGGCCAGGGCGCACCGGCAGTTGCTAGGCAGCATCTGCTCCTGTCAAGGATGCTCCTCTCTTTTTGCACTGGCGAAGCTGCGCCAGGAATGCTGCCACCGATGGATTACTGCAAGGCAGCTTACTGCCATCACATGGCATCTGCGAAGGGCTCCGGCGGCTGCCTAGCAACACCGCCTCTTTCTCCTGAGTCATAGCAGCACTACGAAAATATTCGTGTAAAAAAGGAAACAGATGCCTGGGAAGAAAGGTGATCGTTCACTCCCAAGGTGAATTATTGCCAACATCCTTCCCCACCCCTCTGCGATAAAAATAGAGATGAGGCTCAAAAACCATGAGCTATTTAAAAAGTTCTGCACAACCAGGTGACAAGAGGTAGAACTGAGAACAACAGACCTGGGGCCCACGGCACTGTCCACTTTCTCAGCTCTCTGAGGGAGCTCATTTTGAACTTCCACCTTGGCAGGCACCAGTCCCAGAATTACTCATCCACTTCCTGCAAATCTATAGTCAATCCCATCCCTGCAGTGACCGCACCGTGTTCCTCGGCGTTGAGTTCTACAGTCTACAAAGAGGAGCCAGAAAAGCACTCTCCTATTAAACACCCCAGGAGATAAAGCAAGAAAAACAATCGAGTTGTGACTACTCTGATGGATGGAGATCTCTCCAGGCAACTTTTTAATCACACATATTGTGGAAAGGAATTTCCCAGACGGTGAATTGCCAACACTGCATTTACCACTATGCTGCAAGATCTGGACTTTCAGTCCCATTGCCTGTCTGCTTAAATTCACAGTATGCTGGAGTCATCTTGGCATCTATCGTCAATCTCCTCATTCCCCATCAAAACGGTAGATTTATAAGACTATTTGTCAGTACCCCAGTTTCTGCATCTTAAAAACTCCATATTCACCCATATTTTACACTGGCTGTCACATAAGAACTTTTTGTGTAACCCAAATATAACTCATAAGATCCTAAGAAACCTTTCAACTCTCACACAGCAACTTTGACTTTTTTTGTCTACTATTTGCTAGTAAAATGACACATAATAAAATACCCACTTGATGATAAAATCAAAGATGCTTTCCTCACTAGGTCTTAAAGTTCCCTCTTCTAATCTTAAGCAAATGTACATTACTGCTATCACCATAATCAGAAATATTGGTAAAATTCTCTCCTTGTCTTATTGCATTCCCTATCCAAGCGGGAGGGGGGAAAAAAAATTACCACTTTCTGGGTACTGTCTGGGAATGGTGAGCTAAAGTGTAGTCTCTCCAGAAAGGAGAAAAGAAATTAAAAAAGAGGCAAATACCCAAGTTACAGCTTTTGATGAAAAAAGTTAAAGAAGTCAATTCTTCATCTTCAGAGACAAAAGCAGCTGTTTCTGCAAGACCTATTCCTTCAAAAAGGAATCTGCCTTGGGGTGAAAACCTTTTGACCATAAAAATAATCAACTACCAATCAGGGAAAAAAACAAGAAAATCAGTAACTTTATGCAGAATTCCTGTCAGCTGCTTGGCATACTCAGAAAGGCTGAAACAAAGCAGCAAGTGGTCAAAGCAGAGCACTGCACACGCAGTGCACACGACAGAGCAGCGAGGCAGCGCTACGGAGAGCACCAGAACGAGCCCTCCGAGATCTCAGGCCGGCTCTTCTCAGTCCTGAAAAATCAAGCAGTCGGTGTCTCAGTGACGGCCAACCAGTCTTTAGCCAAATCACACACACAGCAGGCGAATCTCCTGCTTGCAAGGCCAGCGACACCAGCAGCTCCATTCCGGGGCTGTGCGTACATGCAAATAAAGCAAAAGCACCGCATGGAAACGCTGATCCATGATGCAGTGAAATTTGATTGCGGCCTGTTTGGTTCATCAACAATCTAGTTAC
>JAVCKT010030552.1:0-13554 GCA_032273925.1 Rhynchotus rufescens | reverse complement strand
CTTTCTTTCTTTCTTTCTTTCTTTCTTTCTTTCTTTCTTTCTTTCTTTCTTCTTCCTTAAAATTCTCTTCTTCTCAAAGCATACACTGCATGTCAGGATGATGCTTGTGCTTCAGCCTCTTCTTACAGTCATAAGGAATAGGCTTGGAAGGAATCTGAGAGGTCACTTCATTCTTCACCTCCGAGGCAGGTCCAAGGCATCCAGGCTGGTCCTGTCAGATGTCCACCCATCCCGTCACACATCTCCATTTCGGGAGCTCCCTGAGAAGTGGGCAGGAAATGCGTGAGCAAATTGGACCGCTTGCAAAATGCTTCATGACGGTGCATGTTTCTGAGAGGCTCTGACAGAAAGAGCAGGTAAAGTGTGGGGGAATCCACAGGACACGGTTTGATTTTACTTCCTTTACATCATGGTGGAGATCTTGCGGCTGTAGCCATTGCATCATCATCCAAGAGTCATTCATCTCCTGCAAAGACTGCCCAAACCTGTGCCAAAAAAAGGAGTCCTGGCCCATAAAGTTTACTCAGCTGTGATTTTGCAAAGCTTTTCCTCAGGATCCTATTCA
This sequence comes from Rhynchotus rufescens, assembly GCA_032273925.1. Taxonomy (NCBI): domain Eukaryota; kingdom Metazoa; phylum Chordata; class Aves; order Tinamiformes; family Tinamidae; genus Rhynchotus; species Rhynchotus rufescens. The sequence goes on along the minus strand of JAVCKT010030552.1, from coordinate 12,989 downwards.
GTTCTCTTGAACTCAGCTCTTCGGTATCCATGTCAACATCCACGAGCTGATGGTATTTGAAATAATGATAATGAAACAGATGCTAAGTATGCAATCTGGGGCCCGTGAAGGCAAGGCCTTCACTCACTCATTTCCATACTCTGCCCCCTCCTGTGTTTATCCTATTTCCTCATCCCGCTTGCAGCTTCCTCACTTTGCTGACTCAACCTCTCTTGTCCCTGCACTCTAAACCAGAGCAGCAAAATGGTAAGGAGTTTGCCTAAAATGGAGATCTCAGAAAGCCAAAAGTTTGTCTTGATTGTCTTGATTTTATTTTTTCTCTAGGTATTTGTTGTTCATCACTTTTGGAGAAAAGCTGTCAGGTTCTGGGGTGGCTGGGCTCTTGGTGCACATTTTCTGCCCCACTTAGCTGCTTTATATCCTTAATTAATTTCGTGGGGAAATCTAAAGGAAAAAAAAACAATAATCAAATTGAACTCTTTTTATCAATGCATTTATATATATCCTCTTTAATTACTGTCTTCCCAGTTAAAAGAGATTTATGTTAAATTCAGTCTGGATTAGCTATGGAGGAGCCAGGGAAGTTCAGTTCTGAGCAGGATTTCAATTGTGTCCACATTTACCTTTACAACTTGCACTAGTATTTATCATGCAAATGTATGCCTCTCTAGAGAGCAATCTAAGGACAAGATTCCTGGGAGATTGTTCCATCTCTGCTGCCCCCATGATAACAACAGAGAGCTTTTTATCTTTGGTTTTAGGTTCGGAAGTCCTAGTTTTGAGCCTTGATGCTGACAACTTGCTCCATGATGTCCTCCTTTGACTGATGTCTAAACCAAACTATATATAATATATGCCAAGCTATATAAACATGCATAAGCTGTATAAGCTATAGCAGGACTGAAATATGAAATGAGCGTCAGAGGTGGAAGGTGCCTATGATGGTGTGGAGCTCTTTTCCCTGGAAGCATGTGCGCAGTCTTCCAGGAAATGGACTTCTGCAGCACAGTTGTCCAGGGCTCAAGGGCTTCATACAGAAGTCTTGCACTCAACACAGGTTGAGTCGACCTCCCCAAAAACATTAAATGGTTTTTGTATCACTTTCGTGTTTTCAGTAGACAGAAAGTTACAGTTTCCTACTTCTCAAATAAAAGTAGTTTCTCCGAAAGAGCAATAAGACACTGTGAGGTTAATACAAATTTGGATCTTGAACAGCTGGTGTGTTCTGTAATGAGGAGCAGTTGAGAGGCTGTACTTTGAGATTCATTTATTCTTCCCTCATCTACTTATAGAGCCAGTCAGTAAGGTCACTGAGTCCCAAACAAGCTGTAAGCTTTGCACCAACTCCTGGCATCAAATAGCGAGAAGTTTGGAGGAGGAAAGCCCAAGAGAATAGGTTGTCTAAGGGAGGACCAAAATTTCTCAAATGCAAGTTAGTAGCATCTCATGGTGGGTTTTTTTTTTTTCTTGTTTTGTTTTAATACATTTATCCTTATTATACCCCAAAGGAGAATATCTTTCCCTCCTTTATAGACATGAGATTGAAACCTAGAGAGACAGAAGGGCAATGTCTATCTTTTGTGTAGCACCCACTCAGTGAAATTCAAAACTTCAAGGCAAGGAAGCTGGGCACTCCCTGGGAGAGGATAAGCAAGAAAAGTAGAATATCAGGACTGCCAGTCACCACTGTGCTTATTACCCCACTGCAGAAATTTAGGGCTGGGACTCAGCCATTTATTTCCCCAGGTAGAGTCTAGTGACTACAGGACTTACCTAGAGGAGGACAAATCCTCCTTCTCAAATCTCTTTCTCATTTAGAGAAGGACTTGAATGAAGATCTCCCACATGCAAGTGTGCTACCTCCTAGCTGAGAGGGACCAGCAAAAAATACAGCTCTTTCCATGCATTTTACCTCTCCCCTGTTACTATCCAGAAGGAGGTCTGATAATCCATGAAGATCTTTGTAAGCCTGCAAGATTTCTCTGAATTATGTCTGACTGTTTCTCTTGAGCATGTGTGCTAATTGTTCTGAATTAGTCTATTCAAAAGGAGCAAAGATACTTCTGTGGAGATACTTCTCTTTCCCAATGAAATTTTGCTAGTAATGAGTTACGCATCTGAGTGTTGTGGTGTGTACAGTCTTAAATTTCTTTGAAATCTGTCTTATCTGTTGCAAAGTTAACATTAGCTGGAGTATGTAGAGCTAACAGTAACTTCAGATCTGACCTCCTTGTGGTGAGCATTTTGGGTGAGGACTGGTTTTTCTGGCTTGCTTTCTTTTAGTGGTTAACGTGAAAGGTCAAAACTTTTTCTTCTTCGTGCTATGAAAATGTCTGAGGCGAGTTCATTTACCATCAGTGCTGGCTAATGGAAACATATCAGTCTCTAGCTAACAGAATCACTGTCATATCCTTCATAGTAGGGCTACAAAAATCTCAAAATAATGACTTTCTACAATAATCTCTGTTTACTGAAAGAGTGAGTCCAGGACACTTTTTCATCAGTGATTTTGGGATGCCTAGTAAGAGACATAATGAACTCGATTTTTAGCAGCATAGAAGAAAGTGAGACCGGATGGCATTAAATTTTTCCTCCTGAAAACTAAATCCCTTTGACAGTAAGCTCTGTCAGGTATACGTGGATGGTACTTGCATAAATCTCAGCTAGAATCAGGGGGAGGAACTTGCAGCAATGTCCTGGGCATTTTGTAATATTACAAAAGGGTATGGAAAGCTCAAATAGGGGCAAAAAAATGATCTCTTTCTGTTACCAGCCGTGACCAACTGCTTATAACCAATTTAGATATATAGGAATAGACTTAAATTTTCAGGAAGGCAAGAAACAAATAGGAGCTCTCAAAGCTTTTCATGACCATGACTTTGATATATATTCTCTTTTAATTATTACTTTTCTAGAAATAGCTGATGTCCACGCCACTCCTCCACTAAAAACATGGTCTCTCTGCTGTGTATTTTCATATCATCTATGATCAGGATGTGTGGCAGGGTAGTTTGGCGGAGAAGTGACCCCTTGTGTGCAGAGGGGTTGGACTAGATGATTTCTAGAGGTCCCTTACAACCTTGAGGATTCTATGATTCTGTGAAGTGCAATAAAGACTCCATACTTGAGTTGGAAGACCAAGAGAAAGTGAGAAATAAATTGAGGACACGTTAGTGCTGTAGGTTGCCTTCAGGACATTCTGTAAAACTGGACATGAAGTGCAGGAAAGCGGGAATGGAGGACCTGAAAAAGCTCTTGTACCAGCATGGTGGTGATTTGGGGCAGTGCACATCCAGGACACTTGCCTTGGTAGGTGGGAGGGCCAAGGATAGTGCCTGACTTGTGTTGGTATTGAGAGTGTTAGTGCTGCTGCCTGCCTTGCAGTACAGGGCAGAAATACCTGAGCTCCTTTGAAACAAGCTCTTGCAGCTATTTCAAGGAGTTGCTCCATGGCCATGTAGATATAGAGGAGGAAAAGCTGATAGATCATATCAATATCTTGTCATGAGCTCACAATCTCATTCAAAGATGAATGACTCATTGCTACAACACTAAAGCTGCAGCTTTGGGATAACCTAACAAGTAACTGCAAACAGTTTGGACTCCTGGCATGCTGTAATGCCAGGGCTGCTGTATCTTCAGTTCTCTTGTTGTGTGCCAGATGGAGACCACGATGCTACCTCATGACATAGTCACACCTCTGTTTTGAAGAAGTCATGATCTGAAGACTGCAAAGTCCCTCAAGCATCCTTCTCCCTAGGAGTCCTTCTAGTCCTGTTGTAGGGGCTACATGCATTTATTCCACCCACTGAATTCTGGAACACTCTCTTAGTATTAAAAGTAGGTCACTGTGGTAGCAGCTGGGGCTATTTTGTCTCTGGCAGAGCTGGTTTGAGCACTTTGCTTTCCAGACAGCAATAAGCGTAACTGTGTATGAATCATTTTGTTCTTACCTCTGGCTTCACTTGGTTCTTAGAGAGAGTTGTCACAAAAGAGGATATGGCTGGAAGCCTGCTCAGGAGTGCCTGCTAATGAGAGGGAAAACAAAAGATGAGGAGGAAGAACAAAACTAAAATTGCCTTTCTGCTGACTGACCCACAGATGTTTATTGGTGCCAGTGATTTCCTTTAGGACAAATAAGAAAAAGTTCAAACATACTCTGAAATTAAATGAATGTAAGGTCCCCCATGCAGGAGGCAAATGCAGCACTTTAGCTATACTAGAAGTCTATTTTGAAGGCTTAGGTGGAACTTAGGTAATAAGGCTTATGTTTTATCTTTCAGCACAGGCTTGCAGATTGGACTGAATCCAGTGTTGTGTAAGACATCAAGGAACTATAATACTATGTGTCTCAAAAGTAATGGCTGAAACCAGCAGTTCTTTTCATCTGTGCTTCTGGTTTGTGCTCAAAATACTCCCTTACAACTGCTGAGCACTCTAATATATGCAGTAGCATTACTTACAACTCCTTTTCCAGGTGAGGGAATGCAGAGCTTTTTTTATTAACAGTAAAAAAAAAAAAAAAGAAAGACTTAAATTGTCTTCAAATTTCAAAATGAGAAATGGTAAAGAACCAGAGGAATCATGGAGTGCCAGAAATTGCTTTAAAAGGTCACCACACATAAACGAGAAAGGGAAGTCTAGTCTTCATGCCAACCCTAGGAAGTGCAGGGGCTTTTTAATATTCTTTGTGGGTTTCCCTTAAAATTCAGTGCACATTTAAATATATCACAAACTCTCCATCCATTTTATTTCTTAGGCCATTGCATATTCAGTAATGGGGAATCAGCTCCACACAGCAGTTGGATCATGCAGTATGTAGGCTCTTGATTTTTTGTAATGTCAATACACTTAGCATTGGAGACAATACAGCTGATTTTGAAATTTCGTTCTAGTAATGGTCCTCCTTTCTCCAGTACTTTACAATTTGAATTGTCAATCTCTTTAGGACAGCAGTTGTCACTTCCATAGGTCTGCAAAAGTTCTGAAATGATGACTCTTTCACCATGACTGATGTCAAGACAATATTAAAATATGAATGCTGATAAGGAAATATATATTTCCTTAGGAATACTCTTGGCTAATGAAATTCCTGTAGAGTTTTACTTAAAAGAAGAACCATCAGCTTAGTTCAGAGCCAGATTGTTGAGACTGTAAGGTAAAAGAAGCAGCTGCTTGTAAGTCAGAATCAGTCCACCAACCCAAGCAAGGCTGTACTTACATAAACCTATCTCCAATTGTTTTAGAATTGGGATTTCAATAGAAATACTCCTATTGTTTTAATTCGGGCTTAGGGAAAGGAGTTGCTTCTTCTAAGCCTCTGGAGACTGGTGGGAGAGAGTGGAGAGCTGAAATGACTGGATGCAGAAGTTAAATGGACTGATCCCAAATGTTGGCAGGTACAAGAAACAGGAGCATCTATGGACAACGGAGGGGGACACACCTTGCAATACTGACATGCCAGAGGAAGCTCTTTCAGGGCATTTTATCCATTCCTCCCTCTCTGGGGTGAAAGAAGTATGTATGTAGACACTGTTTCTTCCATGCACCAACCTTTCATCCTTGCTTCATAGCCCTGTGCAGTGTCTGAGTCACCATCAGTTCCTCGACTGAGAAGAATTACAGACATGAGAGCAACAGGGAAGTATTACAAAAGCATGACCACAGAAAAATACAACCTGAGGCATAGGAGAGCTTTCAGAAGAATGGATATGCGTATGCACTTACCTCCTCTGCTCACATAGCACGATATCCCTGGTGACCACGCTGCCAGTTGCAATTGGTTTTGATAGAGGCTGTTTCTCTGTTTGTGCAGTACTTTGCAATGCAAAGAGAGAAAAGGGAAGCAGTCACTTGTGACCAGGCAATGGGCACTATAATAAGAGCAGGATGACAATACCAGTGAGGCTGAAAAGAAGGCAGGAAGTGCCACTTTGTAAGTGCGTAGGGTTTATTCCAATCCATGTGACACGCGCCTGTGTCAACCCTGGGTCAGGCAGTGAAATCCTTGCTGGGAGCACACTCAAGGCCCTAGAAGGACAGAGGTGAAATCCGAATAGCTCTGTCCAATGTGTTGAGATGCAACCAGATGTGCACAAAATGTTCAGGTCCATTCAGTGATTCGAGAGCAGAAGGCAAAAAAAGAAAAAAAAAACTAAAGGGATCTTTTTCATGAGCATATTCCTTTTGCTTTGAATCTTCCCATATTCGATTTGTCACAAAAAAAGAGAGTAAAGGAAGTCCTCAGTTCAACCGGACAGATGAAAAGGAAAATCAAGGTCTTCCTTGCAAATGAAAATCTATTTAATGACTGCCTCCTAGTGGACAGTGATTAAGTGAGCTATTAATGGGTACTTTGACAGTGCCTCCAAACAACATAGCACTGGACTTGTTTGCTTATGTTAAGTGCTACAGATTTTATGACAACTCAAGCAACGTCCTTCACATTAGTAAGAACTAGATATCATGCACAAAGTTTCAGTTTCACTCTGATCTGCCTTATCTGAATACAAATCAGAACCCTTCATTTACTGTCAAATGTCACTTAAAGCATGAAAATATCTAGCATGCTGTTTATTGCCTTACCACTATATTGCATTTCTCTAAGAGATTTTTTTTTTCACTGATGGGTTGTTGTTTTAGCAGAAAAACAGGTTTGCTCCTGGCTATCTTTGATTTGAGTTTCAATGTACTCATCAAGATCGCTGGCAATGCACGTCTTCTGCCATACAGCTCTATAGAGGAGTCTTAGACATCTCAAAAGAGATTTTTCACTTAGGAACCCAATCCACACTATCAGCTGCTCTCAGCAGAAAAGAGAAATACAGTACTTTGTCCTGGGTGAGAGTCTTCGTTTAAAGATTAATAGCATTTCATTAGTGATGTGCTCCTTGTTATAGATTAGGAACACTTTGGGGCTGATGTTGAGAAAGTTATCTTCCATCTGAATGTCAGATATCTCAAATAACTCAATAAATACACTCAAAATAACTCAATCGCTTTGGGTCATTGGACAGAGATGGGTGTGCCCAGAGTAGCCTCACATATACTATGTGTTTTCATTCTCTGCAACTCAAAATCTTCTTTCTTTAGGTTAAATAAACCTTCATCTCTTTCCATAGCCATTGATCTCAAGTTTATAATTCAGAACAGAGATCCTGCAAGGCGGATATTTACAGAGCAGCAGCTGGAAAGTGGCAGCTGCATCGCAAATTGACAAGCTGGCTGCTGCTGAGATTGAACTTGAAAACCCACAATTTTCCTGGAAATGAACTGAATCTGGCACCAGTGGCCTGGTCCTGGTCATTCTCAGTAGCAGATTCCTCTGCTAGGAAAAGAAATTATCATTCCCAATTTCTTTTTTTACTGTATCTAATGGAATATTACCAGTAGCTGAGCACACAAAGCTGAAGAGTTAGGATTTCATCACTGATGGAAGTAATTAATGGCATTTTTTATGACCAAACCCTTGTTGTTGAATCCTTCATATCCCTGCAAGCTTTGAGTGAAGGATCTCTCTCTTCTTTGAGCATGGAAATTTCAACATTTCCAATGGTGATTTATTACTTACATTGCAGTTTGTGGTTTGTTGTGGTGGGTTTTTTTTATTTTTATTTTTTGTTTTGTTTTGTTTGTTTTCATTTATATTCCCCCAGGATGAGGGAGAAAAAAAATAGAAGAAATCTATTGAATTTTAAAGCAATCCTTTCTGTCAATAAAGGCAAAGAATGTTTTGCATTCAAACAATTTATAGAGAGATTTACACACCTCATTTCAAGTGCCATGCCATGGTCTTGACTCTATGCTGCAGGTTGTTTAATTAGTTACATTAATCCACTAAGCAATGGCAAAATGTTTAGTAATGACATCTAACTAGGGCATTGCAAGAGAACTTTGCTGTTTAATTAGGAGATAATTGATGATAGTGCAGAGAGTACCAGGTTATAAAAGGCTTTTGCATGTCAATTGGGCTTGTGCTGAGCTCAATACAATAGCTTTTAAATGGACTGTTTAAATTAATTGCCATTATTATGGTACATCGATTTAAGAGGGGTCATTATTCACCACAAATTTTGTTTTAGCATTCCTTTAACCCTCACAAATTAGAAGTAGAGTGATGAAAGGCCCTCGGAAGGAACCAAGAGATGGTGAATTAACAATGTGATACTGACTGAGGAATTGACCTCAGGAGGGGCCCTAGATAATGAGAGGCCCTAGATATTGAACTCCTGTTGATGCCTATGCATCTTCCTGCCTTTGATGGACATGAGTACAGCTATACTTCAAAAACTTGAATACTCAAGCAGATCTGGATTTTAGACTTCTAGGTGGATCCTTAGTGATGAGGATGGTTGTGTGTTGGCTGAGCTGATGAAGCTCAGCCAAGGCCCTCTCATAGCCATACTGTGGAAGCCCTTTTGAGTAAGCTGGTCCTCCTGAAGCCTGTGACTTCCACTTTATGGACTTTCATGTCTTCTGAACAGGGTTTAAGTCATTCCTTGAGGGCAAAACTTCAGAAAAGGACAGCTAGGAGAATAGGAGGAAAGCAGCAAATCCCTTAAGTCGATGTAGATTTGGAACAGGAGGCAGCATCATGATGAACAGAGCCATAGCATTTGATGGCTGATGTCAAACACACCTTTTAGAGCTCGGATGAGTACAAGGAAGCACATCATGTGTCTCAGCAAACTCTGAAGTCATCCAGGCCACCCAAATGTGATTTGTTTGACTGAATGTGGACATCTACTTCAGGGTAGATGAATTGCACCAGAAAACATCATTGATTGCCTACATTCTTGCCACAAACTTGATTGAGCACTGTCTTCTACCTAGACAATTTCTTCCAGCATCTCCTTGTTTTTGCTGTAAGCAAGATGCTCTTTTCTTAACATCCAATCCATGTCCCCCATAATGCAGCTGAAGTCTCTAGCTTCTTATCCTGTGATATGATGGGATGGGGTCTATAAAATCCGATTTAAAATCACTGATTGCCATGGAGACAACAAGTAAGAAATTACATCCCACAGTCTCTCCTGCTACAAGAACAATGGAGCATCAAATTACAGCATATAAAAGCTTATATAAAAAAAATAAAAGCAGGTAGATGTAGTTGTGCAATCAACTTGCGAAGATTTAATTACCCTATGGAGTTCATCACTGGAGGATGCTGTTGCTACTGAAATTTAGATGCATTCAAAAACACCTAGACAAATAAAAATCCCTTAAGGGCTATTAAATACCAACAGATCCTGTCTGGCTTAGAAGTGGAGGAAATACAAGCTGCTGGAGGCTGGGAATATCTGAGGAAACTTTACAGAGTGCTTGTTCTATTATACTCTTTATTTTCCATTTGCTGTCATAGACTGGGTACCTACTTGCGGTTCACTGCAATTGTCTTTTCTTTAGGCTAAATTACTGCAGGTCAGCCCATTTTTCCCATAGATGACATTTTCTTAGCCTCTGAGGTTTCTCTTGACACCTTCTGCTGTTACATATCTTTCTTGAAAAGTATGATCCAGATCAGACCTCATCCTCTACGAGAACCCAGATGACACCAAGCTTTACCTTACTTTTCTAGCAGTTTCTGTTCTCTTTTGTACACCCAAATGTGGTACGTTCTTTGGGTTAAAATATCTCTCATGAATAGATGCAGACTGATGCACAACTGTGGTGTGCAGATCTAGATGATTTAAAAAGAGCATACTAAAGATATAAGGAAGGGGAGGGGTTTAAAGTCCTCGTTATTTTCCAGATAAATCTATTTCTTTGAAGATGTAGCTCTCCACCCTTAGTTTTCCTGCCCATATACCACCCTGTCTTTAGTAAGCACTGGTGGTATACTGAACAACTGACAGAGGAATATGAGTTATATGGTTATAGGACCACTGGGTCATTGTAGGACATTGTATCTCCTTTTAAATTTACTCGAGACTTCAAGTATGACCCAAGTCTGGAGCTCTTGACACTTCATGACATCTAATATCTGGATCCAGATTTGAATTTTAAGGCTTGGGACCATCTTTTAGTTATGAATGTCATTTGTGTATATTATTTTTGCTTTAAAATGACATGATCATCTCTGAATTAACATGATGAACGTGATGAACATTTATTTCAAGAGACCTCCTAATAGTTCCAAACTGCATTTTATAATAGATAAATGCCTTCTACTGAAGCCTTGCCTTCTCTTGCTTCTGTAATCGTACAGCGGGTGGAATATGATTATAAGGAAAAAACATGTAAAATACACAAAGGTTAAAACAGACAGTAGTTGTGAGGTATTTTCAGATCTGAACATCTTGATCTTTGTCATAATTTGTGTTCAGAGACAGTATGCTTGTTAAAAAAATCTGAAAATAAAAGTTAAGTAAATATGTTACTTTGGGTACTATGTAGTTGAGCGTGACATGCCAGACTGCTTTATCTTTTCTCAGCACTTACTTACAAGCTTATCACTTATTACTTGCTGGAGTGCATTTTGATGCTGTGTTCTCTGCATATTTCCCCACTCAAAGCTGTTTGATACTGTCTGGAAACTCAGGATGGATCCTGAGTTCATATTTCCGTCCCACTTTAAAATCTTAAAATTTACAGATAGAAATAAGTTTATTTTCTCACATATAAAAAAAAATATTACCGCACATATTCTCCTAGAAGGCAAAAGAAATTCATTAACCAGTTCTCTGAGATCAAGACAATGCTCTTAGTTATGTCTGGTGGTGATATGTCTGGTCTCCTTCGTTTTCACTGATGATTTCTGTCATTATCTTTCACGATTGGCAACCTCCCACATTTTGGTCAAATGTTCTGGTTTCCTCCTCTCCCCAAAATGTTGATTGGTTTCCCTCCCCCATCAAGGAAATGAAATATCTGATATTGATGCGGAGACAGATTAGGCTGGGGAAGCTGTGAGCTGTTCAAGTGTAAGTTTTCTGCCTCTTTTCCCAAATGTAAGTTTTTCTTCAAATTTCCCTCTTTTCCCAAGTAAGGAGAATGAAGCTCTGTGGAGGGTTGTTTATGAGCTCTCAGTTTAAGGAAGAAAGAAGTAATTCCATGAATTCCATGTTCATTTACTGCAGGAGACTGATTTCTTGCACCTACTTGTTGGACCCAAACAGCAGCACAGAGGTTTCTACAATGTGGATTCTCCAGTGTCTTATAGAGGCTGCATTCATCCCATAACCTTTGCAAGGAGGGGTCTGTCATCTCTCTTCTATCCTGTATTTCTTTCTATGTAGTGTGAAATACCCAGAACCTTTAGTCTGATCATCTTGAAGGATACATTCAGTTCCAAAAGTATGAGATGTGGGACAGCTATGTCATGAATCCATAAAGATTACTACTGTACGACACCAAGATGAGACATGGCATTGGGCATGTGCTCTAGAGGAAATTGCCCTGCTAAGATTGGAAAAGGCAAAGATATCTCCCTCAGCAATGTGCAACACTGCAATAAATCCCTTGTCATTGTAGACCAGCAGGCAGACAAAATAAGATCAGATTGAGAAATGAAAAAAAATGATTTAAATATTACAACAAATTATTTCTGTTGCCACTGGATTACTTGTCCCTTTATGACCCAGACACAGTGTACTTGAGACTAAAAGAAAAATCAGCTACACAGGCCCATTGGACTGCCTTGAGCAACTGAAGCAGTTGAAGAAATGTGAGTAGAAATAATGTTGAAAGAATAGAGGTTACTTGGGAAAAAGACCCTGGAGTCAACTTTAGCGCCAAAAGAGAGCCTTGAGAGGAAAATTGTAGGAAGAAATAAGAAGTGTTTTTTATCTAGTAGACTGCTGTCACTTACTTGGGACTGTGTGAATATTTCTTCTGGACCAGGACCTGGTTCCTTCTGGCTTCTGAGTCCACTGAGGTTATTGTTGTGCAGAGGAGCACCTAGGAACTTTATAAAATCATTGATCCTGCACTACTGTCCCCCAGGACTGCTAAATTCAACAAGAATCATTTACATTCTGCTTGGTCCTGGCTCTTCTCGTGTCGTGTCTTATGCTCCAAGCTTAGCTGTTTGTATCATACCTATCATTTCAGTTCAAACACATTGCAATAAGACTGCAAAGGAGCATGTCAGAGTGTTGTTTCACAGTGGAAATATGAGAGTAAATGTTTTATAACTTGAAGTTTTACATGAGTCTCTGTTGCTGGATGGGAAGCCTGCAGACAACATGACAGTGACCTGGGCAGGGTTGGTTGCAGCCAACCCCAGTGCAATCACTTCATGCTGCATACTGAGAATGGTCCCTGCTACACGTTTTCCCCTTCCTCTGTAGTCATCTACTCAGCCTGGAAAGGAGTTCAAAGTTATATAATTGTTCCTCTTCCGACTACTATTCCATATTTTTTTTTGAAAATCCTTGTCGTCATTCTCTTCACCTTTCTCTTGAGCCATAAAGCAAAGTTTTCTCTTTAATGTTATTTTTACTAGTAAGTATATATGAGACAAGAAAGACATGTTTACAGAGAAATGCTCTTTAATGTATTATTCATTTAGCTTTTTAATAGGAGAATTGCTCTGGCTTGATGATATAAGCAAGTCTTATAGAGGTAAGGAAGAGCTAGTATATTTTATTAGACTGATAGATTTAGAGAAGGAGAAAAGAATCAAGATGTGGACAAAGAAGCCTGAATAGGAGTTCTTCTATACATAGAATTTTTTAGGTAAAAACATATGGATATTCCAACTGTTGTCAAGATTCATACAAAGTTTGACATCTTCCTCCAAATTTGTTATGTCTTTTTTTTTTTTTTAAGTGAGAAAAGAATATGATTGAGACTACCTCATTAATTAGCTCAATGTAGTCCTGTCAATACAAATTTCTAGGAAGATGCCTTTCTTTTACTGACAGGCATTGATATATTTTGGGTTGTGTTTAAGCTGCTTTCATCTGCTTACTTTGCAAGAGATAACTACATACATCAAAATAGGAGTGTGCATGTGAACATTTACATGGTTTTTCTTCTGATGACTT
>JAVCKT010030550.1:0-32541 GCA_032273925.1 Rhynchotus rufescens | reverse complement strand
GCGCCCCCAACCGCCGCCAACGGCCGCCCCGGCCCCGCCCCCGCCGCCCCTGGGGCCGGGCCGGCGAGCGGCAGGGACTATATTTCCGCTCGGTGCGCGCGCGCGCCGGCATTTCCCCTCGCCTCGGGAGAGGAGTTGTGCGGCGGCGCCGGGGCCGCGGTGCCCGGATGCAGCGCGGAGCCGAGTGGGGGGGGGGGAAAGCAGCGAAGGCGCTCGGGCCGCGCATGCGCAGCCGCCGCCGCGCCGGGCGAGAGAACAACAAAGTGCCGGCGCGCGGCGGGGCGGGGCCGGCGCGCGGGGCGGGGCCAACGGCTCTAACGGTCGCGCCTCTCCGCCCGCCCGCCGGGTGCGCGGCGGCCCTGGGCGGTCAGGGGGAAGTTTCTCAGTTTATTCCTTCCGCTCTGCCTTTCTCCCTTCACTTTCTCCTCACTGTTCAGTCTTCCTTTCCTTGCTTTGCTTCCTTGCCCCCCCCCCAGGTGCATAAGGAGCTTTCCACAGTGGCTTCCTTTGAGGAAGCTGAAGGGAAGGGGCTCTTCGCACCCTTTGCTTTGGGGATGGTGCCTGCTGGAGGCCCATGTCCACTGTGGCTCTGGGTCATGGCTCTTTCCAAGTCCCTGGTGCCCTTCCAAGGGCCCCACAGGCTCCAGCAGAGCCACCAGCACCCACCCAGCTTCCAGTTTTCCACCTGTCTCCCACTTGGGAACAGAGTCACAGTGATGGGAAGCAGGGCAATGCATTGCAGGGGTGGCCAGGGTGCGACGCCCGGCATCGAGACTCTGTGCGGGCGCTGCAGGCAGCCTGATTAGAAAATGGAAAATACATAAAAAATAAAGGTGTTTCCAGATCTTCATCGTTAAACCAGTCTAATTGGGACTATGGGATCATAAAGGAGGTTGCAGCGTTCAAGCGCTGAAGAGGAAAGCGCTGGGAAGCCAGAGGTGACAGGGAACAAGTAATAGAGACCCGGGGTCTCCGGTTAGTCACTAAATCAAAGCAACAAGCCTAAAGCGGTGTGGGAGGGTGGCCACGAGAGAACACTCCACTTAAGGCCAAGTGAGCCAGAATTCCTTGATTTCTCCATAACAAATACAGTCACCACCAAGTTGTCCCACAACACAAATGTGACCTAGCTCAGGTGCGGTCAGAAACACACCACCCTTGGGTCATTTTTGGTCCGAAACAGTATGTGATCCGGATTCAGATCACGTGCCAGACAAAAGCTCCCCGAGCGTGAAACCTGTGGTTGGCTTTTCCATGCATTGAAACCAGCAGCACAAATTTACACCAAGCAGGTGTGTTGCCACATAGCTGCACTGCTCCCCATGCCGTAGTAGGAGCCTTGCCATTAGATTACCATTCTTGATTGGAATTTTTTGCTCAACCTTGCAGTTAGACACTAGCCTCAGGATGTTTAGGAGGACTCTTAGTCATGATAGGCGCAGTTCTTCTTGCAACTGACTGCAGCTGCGGCTTTTGTTTAGTGTACAGCTTAAACAGGGGAAATCAAGAAGCTAAATTCATTCTTTCTTGAAAGGTGACTTCTGAGTGGGTTCCTGCCTGGTGTCAGCACATGGGAAATATTTGCATGGGGATGTTTAATTTGCAGTCAGTAAAGTGTCTTAGCCACACAGGGGATTTTAGCAAATTCTGTGCATATGAGTAAAGACAGATAGGTCAATCCTGCAGATCCTTACGCATATGAAAAAGTTGCAGTACGAAACCATGTAATCAGCAACCTCTCTTGTGTTACGTACAACAGTATGTGCTTTTGAATGACCTGACTAAAATAAGGCTTTGGAAGGCACCTAAATATCTGGTAAGACCTGACATCTGTAGGGAGGTATGTGAGTAGAGTGGGCTTTTGTTCATCAAAGTCAAAACAGCAATTACTGTTAGCCTAGCTTGCGATTTCGTGAAGTGTGCAGCTTTATAAAATCACCTGCAAGGGGTTAGCGTTGTTGTGTTGTCCTCCCTTTATCAGGAAAGGGCCAACAGGAGAAGTTTGGAAGTTTTTTCCAGTCTCTCCGCTGTTTCTGGAGAATTGGTTTATATATCTACAAAGCTGTGATGGGTCATGGATTTCAATATGCGAGAAACACTGATATAAATTAGAAAACATAATGAAGTACATTGCTTTTCACTTATTGATACTGCTCATACTACTTTTTCCCGGGAAATTGTGTAAAATACATTAATCTGTCAAGGACGTTTATGCAGTCACCTATAAAAATGTTAACAGCTTTATGCAATTTCCGTGGAAATTACGAGGGCAGAAGTCTTGCTGTAGGGGCCAGGGAGCTTGGAGAGCTTCCCTTCCACCCATGCACCTGCGTAAGGGATGGCTGCAGTTTAGCGGGAGACTGCAGAAGGATTGGGAGATGGAGCAGAACAGCTGGCAAAGGGCTCTGCTGAAACCTGGAAATTTATGGTCGGTGCCAACCAAAAGAAAAGTCTTGTTGCGTGAAGTGTAGCGTGTTATGTGGTTTAACATATTTCTTCATTGGCCCCTGGAAAAATTACTCTTGCTCATAGCTTCTTGTGGAATATCAGAAGTCCTCTGGAAGTCCTTCCTCTCCCACTCTAGCTAAGGAATTTTATACATAAACCCACTCTGCACTCCCAGAGTAGAGTGTGTTCTACAGTGAAATATAAATGTATTAAATTGTTCAGATGAATAAGGACCAAGAGGCCAGTTTTACAAATATTTCTGCATGTGAAGAGCCTTATGCATGTGAATCAATTTGATAGCCCCTGGTAATAAAGTTACTTATCTGCACAAGTGTTTCAACATCAGACCTTTTCTCTACAAAAAATTACTGCAAAAATGTTTTTGACATATTGACCTATCTTTTAGGATTGCCTAGAAATGCATAGCACAGCATCAATAAAAGACTGATAAATGACACTTTTTTGCAATGATATTTTGCTGCATGTGGAAACTCAAGCCCAGTCGCTGCATGGAGAACACGAACCTCCCGAAAGTCCTTGATCCAAAGTATCCAATTACACATAGCCAGGAATCCAACATCTAGCAGTCAAATTCCACACTTGAAAACAGTTTCCAGGCACATGGAGAAACTGGAGATAAGTCAATGCAGGCAAGAAGCACTGTGGCCTGTTTTTCCTAACTACCTCCCTCTGCTGTTTGCCCCTTTTAAGATCATCTCTTCATCTTAACTGAGAAGGTGCTTTAGAGAACTGGAGTTATTTCATGGACATAAGCTTCTTCCTCTTTTCAAAACGGAATTTACTGATGGTTGAAGACAGTGATTGTCTCGGTCGAATCTAGGAGACGTGGTCAGTTCTTGGCTTTGCTGAAAAATCCTTCAGCAGAGGGAAAAGGAATCAGGAAACTGAGGTGTTTCCTAGCACACGAGCTCCTTATAGGAAGGAGGAAAGATGGAGAACGGTGAAACGTCACTGTCCTAAAACGCGTCGGAGGCTGCGACATTCACGTGAAGAGCTGATCTCCTGGATTCTTTCTCCCAGCCTTGGGCATCTTCTGTGCCTCCTTCTCCCACCAGTCCCTCCACCAGAGCTGCAAAGAATGTACCTGCCAACCAAGCATGGCCAAGGCCTCAGCTGAATTTGGGCAGCCCCTCTTCAGCTGGGCTACCCTGTGCTGAAGGATAGGATGACAGTCCAGAATGACTGTGACGAACTGGAGGAAAGCTCAAAAAAAAAAAAAAAAAAAAAAGCTTGTCCATATAAACAAGTGTGAGGGATGACACGCAGGCAGATCTAACCAATGTCACAAACACAAGGATAGGAATTAACTGCTTAGAGAGCCGTTGTGCAGGAAGGCAGAAGCTGAAGGAGAGTCAAAGCCCTGTTGGTTGAAGTGCATGAGGAAAGTGTAGTCTTTAGGACACCTGAAGGATCCTTCTGCTCTAGGCTAACACGGACACCAAGAGCATTCCTGCTAACAGTGTTTAGGCTCACAAAAAGAGGTAGGGAATAACCTAGGCCAGGGCAGAGGAAGGGGTGGATTTACACTGCAGCAAAGGCAATTCAGCCCAAGTGTGAGGAGAAATGTATCTAAAGGAGAAACTAGCAAATGTTGGAACACATTCCCTTTAGAGGCACTGGGATCGCTGCTCTGGGAGCTCTCTAAGAAGGGGTTAAACAAGCAGCTTCAGGAGAGGACAGTGGTTTTTGATACTCTCCTGGAGGAATAAGATAGGAAAGATGACCCCTTAAAAGCCCTTCTGGACCGGTATAGGGTGGGAACCCGGGCTGCAGAAATGCAGCTGTTCTCTGCCTTGTGTTGTGTTCTCTCGCTGGCCACATCCAACCCTGATTCCCATTTACCTGATTACTATAGCTGTTATTCTGTTCCTTACCACCTAAGAGCCCCATCCCCATCATAAACACAGACTTTCAATGGATCGTTTGAACAGGAAAAGGAGAAAAAAGGGAATTCCTGTGACCACCCTGCCCAGTTTAGGAGGATTTTTAACCTTCAGGTCATACTCAGCTATTGGGGTGGGGGAGGTTGGGGTGGAAAGACAAGAGAAAACAGACATATCTTCCATGTAATAATTTAAAATGTAAAATGCAGCTTGATGTAAATCTAAAACACTTGTAGTTTGGGTTTTTTTTTTTTTTTTTTTTTTTAAATGAAGAGCCATTATCAAGTTTTGGATTTTTTTTTTTTAATACATCTATTTTCTTACTTTAGTTTTCCCACATCCACGGGGCAGATTTACATATCCTGACTTCTCAGAAACATAGAAGTCCGAAGAAACCTAAGATTCGTCCAGACTGACGCGATTTGCAGAGGCCAGTGGACATGCACATTTTCTCCTGGCTTTCTCATTCAGCTGTAGAGAGAGCGCAGGACAAAGCACAGAGGCTGCAATGTCAGTACAATAGAAGACAGGACATCCTAGGGTATTTTCATACTCTAAAAGCAGATGCACAGCAATTGTACAGTGTGACCTGACAAGACAACAATACTCGCGGCAACTTGTCTCTGGAAGTTAATTCTACAAAAGTGGATATCCACAATTGAGCATCTCAAGGCTTTTACTGGGTCTTTGTCCTATCGTTAATAGGGCGAATTTGCTTCCCCTTCACTAGAGCAGGGCACGCAGGATTTGGCCCGTGTGATTTCCCGCTCAGGGTCCAGCTCCGTCGCAGTTCTGGAACACAGATTTCCTCAACACAGAGGCCTGGACTTCAGTGGGTGTCAATGTAGAGGGTTTCCTATTTTGAAGGCTTGTCGTTCTGGTGAGAGCTGAGGGCACTGGAGCCCAGCTGTGTAAATTCACTTACGCCTCTGACTTGGATCCCGAGCACCTTTATAAATCTGACTCATCCTGCAAACCAGCAATTTGTTTGAATTCAAAAAAAATCTGGCTTTTCCCTTGAAGAAGGAGCTCTTCATCTTGTCATCTCCAGTCCATTGTGTGCAATTAAATGGTTTCCTCTCCATTATCAGCTCAAAGCGTTTCTCCAGCTGTAATATTCCCCCTTGTTCTCCCCTGATGCTGAGTAAGCACGTTGCTGTTCTGCCTTTCATCCTGTCCTTCCATCTCTCCCTCTCTCTCTCTCTTGCATTTCTGCTGATCTTTTTTTTTTTCTAGCTACCTCATTTTAGCCTTCTGTCTGGACCACAGCATCAAACCTACCCAAGAGAACCCAAATCCTGAATCTCAAGGTCTAAATTCCTTCTAATGTTCAGAAAACACTTACTGACCTCAATGGAAAATGCCCAATTTCATCTACAGAAAAACAAACCAACAAACAAAACTCCAGATGCAAAATGACATTAATGTTTCAATTCATTGGATGACGGTGGGTAAATGGGTTACATGATTCTATATATCAACACCTGGGCTTTAGCATCTATTTTAGCCCTTGGAAAGTCCCTCCCTGTGCTGCCACATGTACAGGAGTAAGGGCTTCTGAAAAGTGCAGGCTCTCTGATGCAAGAAAAGAAATGTATTAAAATGAAAACTTTAGGCACATATGAAAGTCTGCACAGTACAGTCCCTGCACTGCTTTTATGGAAACAGAGGCATCTTTAAGTGTAAATAGAACTTGAAGTATAGGATGAAACTCTATTTAATTTCTCCTGTCAGGAGTCACTGAGGAGCTGACTTCAGTTCTGTCACTTATCCCCCAAAATCACAAGCTCCTCATTTGAGGGCAAAGAGGTAAAGTCAGTTTATTCTTTCCCTTTAATCGTAAATACCTAATTTAGCTGTTGCATGCTGCCTTTCACATATCACACACTCTATGGTGCCTGGTAAAGCAAACTATTTTGGGTTTTTTTTTTTTTTTTTTTTTTTTTTTTTTTTTTTGGAAACTGGATTCCTAGTAGGTTTGTGTTTTTTATATTCATTCTCACTGAGAAGAGTTAAAATAAACAATTGTTTTCTCACTTGGCTCATTCTGTTTTGAAAGAACAAAACTTTGAAACTCTCTAAATAGCCTTTTACGCCCATGTAAATGAATATGCAAAGTGTTAAGCTGAAGATTTTTAGTCCTGTGTCCAGATTATACAACAACCTATGCAGAAAGGTAGTTAAGCTCCACGTAGTCCTACACATTTGGGGGGGAAAACACGGTGAAGAAAATGTTCTTTGTGGAAAGGCTTCAACATCTTTACGTTCTACTATGTCAAGAAAGAGAGATTTGCAGGAGGAACATCTGGCCTCTTCCTCCCGGGAGGAGATGTGTCTGGACTGAACTCCTGCAGCAGGTCCTGGGAGTGGAGCACACACCTGGTTTGCTCCCCGTACGTCAGCCCAAAGCACAATCACTGGCTCCGAGATTTGAATCAATGCAGGGTGATTTTCCAAAGCGCTCACGCCGGGCTAACATCACTAACTTTGAAGTCAAGGGTGAAATTCAAATGAGCTCGAATATTGCTGGTGCTGAACACTTCTGGAGAGCCCTCCCGTGACCTTTAATCTCACGGAATCCTTTAAAACGTGATTAGCAAATTCTGGGGTTTTCTCTTCCCATGTTGAAAAGGTTGATTTTTTTTTTTCTTTCCCTTTCTTTCTGAAAATGAAGTCACTTTGAGGTGTATCAAGTTACACACCTGAAAACAAACAAAAAAACCTTACTAGTCTTTTTTCTTAGGTTAGGCTGGAAGCAAAAGAACTGAGGTACAGAGCTCCGAAAACATGAAATTGTGCTAAAGTTTAGCAGACTTCAAAGGGAATGGAATTAATGTCCTCCTTGCCCAGGTGACGGTCACTTGGAGTTCTGGAAATGTGTGACTTCACACTCCAATCCCATTGACATTCAGTGAAGCTCCCATTCTCCTTGGAAAACAAATCCTGACTTTCCCTCACTTATGTTCAGGCCTGTTTCATTCAAGCTGAATCAAAAACTTGCCCCTTCGTTGGGCAGCCTTTCTTTATGGAAGTTAGGGAGCTGTTGTCAGCTTCTGCCACCGAGTACTCAGCCACCTCCCTTGGCTCAGTGCCCCTAACACCCACACCCACAAGCTTCCCATTAACAAGGAGATCTACCAGGTATTGAAGTTCATCTCAAGCTCGCTCCTTGCTTCTTGCTCCTGTCTCTCCTTCCTCAGGAATGAGCAGTCCGGACCTCCCAGCACATGCCCTGGCCTCCTTCTGAGGCAAGTAATGAGCTGCAGGGTGTTCTCTGGAAAGGTGCAACACCCCCTTATCACATGGGGGAGACGTCAGTAGTTGATTGCATAAACCTGGCTAAAAAACACAGAAATACAAAAAATCTCTCTCTCAGCCAGCCTGAGGTTTCCCAGTCCGCTAAGGGATTTTGATGCCTCTTTCCACCAAAAGCTCTGAATGTAAATCTCTTGAGCAGTCTGGAAAAGGTCTTTCTGAAACCTTTATGTAAGCTTTCTAATAGGGAAAGGTAAGAGGGAATAACTAAATACCAGTCCCAGCTCGCTCACCCTTCAATGCCGTTATTTGTCATGGAAGAGGTACCAGAGCCAGCAGTGTCTTTACTCAACCAAATGAGTCATCTGTCATGAGGGAAGAAAACTGTGTGCTCCAATACACTAGAAACCAGGCCTGGCTCTGGCAGGGGCCAAGAACTTTCCCATCTCCATCTTCTCCTGGTCTTCTCCTGGTCACTGTGGAAATTGCGCCATGACATCCATCACCTTGGCGCCCTCCCAGCGGATTCAGCCGCCTGATGCCACCTTCTGCTCCTGCACAAAGCGGCTGCAAATGTATTTTGCGCATCCCTGTGTTTTGTTTGCAAGGATTTAACTACTCCATAGTGGAGTGCTAGCACTGGCTCTTTCAAACTGTATCAATTTGTATCACTTGCCGAGCACGGATATTTAATCTAGATTTAATTGCACAAACCTAGATTTAATTGCATTTCTTTTTCTCTCTTCCTTCCCCCGCTTTTTCAGTTCTGCTCTTCCTGCTCTTGCCCTGCACTTCCAGCCTTCCTCTGATTTGCAAGGCTGATGCCGCCACCAGAATCCTTTTATCACTCCGCTTTGAAAAAAAAAAAAAAAGAATTGGATTATTTTGTACGTTGGGCTGAATTTGTAAATAACACTCGTTCAACAAATTTTGCTCCAAGGATCACTCTGGGAGTATATTCAGATCAATATCGTGCCTGTTCATATTGCTTGAAAGCGGCCTGGCGCCGGCTCTGGGAGTATCGGCTTCAAGACGGGGGGCCCGCGGAAGCGGAGCGGGAAGCGCTGGGCGAGCGGACTCTGCTCGTGCCGAGGAAGCAGGAGGCGCCGCTCACGGGTCTTGCTGCACGGCGCGGGCAGGACCCTGGAGCGCCAGGAGCTGTTCGAGGGAAGGAGAAAGGGAAAATATTTATGGCGCAAAGACCCTGCGCGCGACGCGGTTATTGGCCATCGTGTCTTACTTAACACATAATCATGGGGAACAGCTCCAAGGATTGTGAACATTCTGCCTTCTCGGGAGTTCTTTTTTTTTCTCTCTTCTTTAAATAAACATATTGAGGATCTTTAAATAGTCCTCTCCACCACTAAGCGTGAGCGCAACAAAAGATGTGCAAAGGCTGCAAAACACTACGGAGCACCAGAAAAAAAAAAAAAAACTAAACTAAAACTGAAAAAAAAACCAACCCAGAATCAGGCCTTGAGTGAATAAGTCTCTGTGTCCTGACCCCCTCTTCTGTTGGGGTGTGAAACTGCTCTCACTTCACTCACATGCTCTCCTCCAAGGCTTGATAAAACAAATGGCTCTTGAGCACCTCCTAAAAGTCACCGTGGCCTGTCAAAACAAAGCAGGGCTCTGCTTTGGATATGGGTATGGATAATTACCCATTATAATGGGATAATGGGTATGCGGTGGATAATTACCCGCTCCCAGGGGAACGTGGAAAGACTCTGTGTGGCGCTGGAAGTCTCAAGTAGGATGGTGTCTCCCATGGGAAACTGGTGTCCCGGTCCAGGCTGTACCACCTGGAGAGGAGCAAACGGACTGAATTGCACCCACCTCCAAAGCTGCTGCAGATCTCGGAGCTGCAGACTGTCCGAGGTGGGCAAGAAAGGCCTCCTGTGCCCCCATAGCCCCTTGTCTAAGACACTGCGGCAACATTTTCCACAGTAATTTCCCAGTCTAGATGCTTTCCCTCAGTCCTTTCCTGGCCGAAATGTCAGCCTCTGTCCTTGCCCCAGTTAAATACTGGGTGAGTTGTGTAAGGATTCCAAGCAGTGCTACTACATTTGGTAACGCCCACTTGATTCTCCTTATGTTTCCGCAGAAACCTTTTTTTTTTTTTTTTTAAATTTTTAACATTATTTCAAAAATATCCTCTTTTTTTTTTTTTTTTTTTTTTAATGCCCCTCATTCGGCGTTTACAGACACTTGCCGACCTTTTATTTCCCGGGGAAAAGCTGGAAACGCAGCTTCGTCACGTGGCGAAAGCAGAGGCAGAAAGCGCGCAGAAGGAAGCCCGCATCCCCTTTGAAAACATCTCATGATTTTTTCATTCAGCCTCACGATTAGGTAGGAAGGGGGCCGGCTCGTGACGTTCCAGGGCTCTGGCTCAGCCGTCCTGCTGGCGCTGTGAAAATGCCTCTATTCCCTGGGCTCCTTCATCTCCCTCTAAGCCGCGCAGCGCTGCTGGGGAAGCACACGGGGACAAAAGTTAAGAGAGAGTAATGAGGAATAGTTAAGGACTAGAAGCGTGTGACTTGGAGAGGCATTTCCTGTAAGCGCTGCCTTCTGCTCCTAGAGGTTTCCCTTCAAATTCTCAGTCATAAAACTACATCGTAAAGAGGCACCGTGAAAATAAATGTGCTCGTACTGCCTGGGCTGGCAGGGTGACTTTCTGCCAAAGCAGCTCAGCCAAAGAGGCTGCGTGGCTGGGAGCGCGGCAGCGAGGACGGCGGCTACTGGCGCCCTGCAGGAAAGTCAACAGGAGCCTGGGGCTCCAGCGGCAGCCAAACCGAGCTCCAAGCAAAGCCGGAACACAGCTTTGCTTTAGACCTTGCACCAGGTACTGGAACGGACCAAGTGGATTCGAGAGTCAAAATATGAAGTGTAAATCATGCCACCTTCCTCACCTCCTTTACCGATGGATGCCTTCAGGGCTGCTTTGTAGCAATAAGGCTAAACGCGCAAACAAGTGTTGCTGAGATCCAAAGATCAAGATTTGCTTGATCCGACAAGAAAGGGAGCAAGCCCTTTGACAGAGCCCTGGCACAGGCTGCCCAGGGAGGCTGTGGAGTCTCCTTCTCTGGAGATCTTCCAAACCCACCTGGATGCCGCCCTGTGCCCCGTGCTCTGGGTGTCCCTGCTGGAGCAGGGGGTTGGACTGGATGATCTACAGAAGTCTCTTCCAACCTTCAACCATTCAGTGGTTCTGTGAAGCCTGTTGGTCTCGACTCTTGGTTTCCCTCTTCGCAGCTTGTGTTGATTTGTTAAGATTTCAGTCATGCCATACTCGGTGGTAATCTTTTATTTTTAATTATCTTTATGTTAGGCTCTGAAGCACATGACTTACCTTGCTGAATGCATGCCACACTCATTGGCTCTGAAGTGACAGGAAGATACAAAATGTATCTGCCACTCACAATATTCTTGTATATACCTAAGGTAAAAGGTCTGTAGGTAGTGGTTCACATGTTAGACATAAAATGCTAAGAGCAATACAGCAATAATCATAAACGTCTGTTTATGATTAGCAACTAAAGATTTAGCTTTGGGTCTGGGCATCTGTTTTACTGTAGAAAATACCCTCAGTTTTGAAAGATGAGCCTGCAACTCGCATGAATACATCTTGACACGTGAGATTAGAACTGCAGAAATCAATGAATTCCTTTATTCAGCCTTAACATGCACCCACTTCAATGAAGTTTGCCTAAGGACATGAGGGGTTTGTTCGAGTGGGCCAACTTTTTTGAGTGAGAACTGCAAGACTAGGTTTGCAATTTACCTTTCATGAAAAAAATAAAGGTCTGATCCTTCTTAAACCTTGATCTTCATTTTCCTCAAAGCCAGATGTGGGTCCAGAAAACCAGCAATGCAGTAAGACTGGCTTTGTAGCAAGGTAATGACAAGAATTGATAGAAAAATAACAGCAGAATAAGAGAGAAATTCGGAGGGAAAGAGTAAGAAGAGAAAAGTTACCGTTAGTCTATTAGTCACCTGTTGAAAGGGAATATTCTGTATCGGGGCCCAGTCTTGCCCACCTGGGAAACATCATATTCCCACTCACCTTCGTGGCAAAGGTGTAAGATAGGATGCAAAAGAAGCTGCACCAGTCAAGTTTATGCAACTCCTGTAGTGGAGAAACTGATTAAATCCCATACTCAACCCTGTGAAATCAGAGAATTACAGAGATGAATCCACCCTCATCAACAAATGGTTTAGAAAAATGTGCCCTCCTTCCTTCATGTTTTGTAGGTAATATGAAGGCACGTGGAAATCTCGACATCTTCTAGCAATGGGAAGAAAGTGCTCCTGGTTGACTGGTAGCCTGGTAATGCATGGCTCCTATCCCAGAGCTGCAGAAGCTCCAGAGCTTGTCCCGTAGAGAGGACAAACCTACTGGGAGCCTCAAGATGGGCTGGGGATGGAGCCAGGAGGGGCAAGTGTTGGAGCTAGCACCGTGCCATTGCGGAAAACTGGCAGGAAAAGACTTTTTCTTAGGGAACCAGGGAAATAACATTAACTCCCAAGGGCACTTCCGAAACCGAGCGCCTCCTTCTCACCTCTTTCTCACATCTGGCCTTGAAGTCACACCTGGCTCAAAGCTACGTGTTTGTTGCACCACAAATATGCATAATAAAAATACAACAACCACTTAAGCCCTACCTGGCTGATATAAAAATGCCGCCTTGATATCGATGCTAAGTTCAGTGGAATCGGCGCTGGTTGCCAGTGTGTTTTAACAGCCCTTAGCAGTGTCGAAGCACGGACTTCACGGGCAAATGCAAAGCCACAACGGAGAAGCAGCTGGAGCGCTGCTCATGCTGCTGCGATGGGGAAGGAGTAGAGAACGCGAGCGTGAAAACTCTGTATTTACAACTACCCCCTCCGAGACGGTCTGTGTGCCAGCAGCAGCCCAAGCAATTACGTTTTGAGTATCTACGTGTAAAGACCTCCAACGTAAAATAACCACAACGAGGTATCCGAGGGTCAAGGACGAAATCGGGTGATAAAAATTACCGCCGAGCAAGAATCATTTTCTCTGCCAAACCAGCCAGAGTGGTTAAGCGTTCTGTCTTACCATTTAAAATAACATACAAGCTCGTGTGTCTGGACATTAGATTCATCTTTTGTCACAGAGACCTGACGCAGAGTGTATAAACAGTATGTGTGTGTGTGTGTATGTACACAGCTCTCTGTTTCTGTACCTCTATGGCTATATCTACACACACACACGTATATATGCAAGCATTCACACACCCTATAGCCACCGCCTTCCACCTCTTGCTACAGAGGAGCTCTGTGCCCAGACTTCCTTGGAGAGCCGAGGCCAATGTCTCTGCACGTCGCTTCCATCGCTTTGCTGGAGTCAGAGATATAACTGAGAGGGCAGGGTTTATAGGGAGACTGCAGCAAAGCAGCAATTGCTAACGGTTCTGGGGTTTTCTTTTGCTTTTGTAAAGACTTGATAAGGTTTGCGCTTCCACTCACATCTCTGAGTACTAATCACTCACCACCCAACAGAATCAAAATTAATTAAACGGCCCTGTTTTTCCCCTGTGTAAATACGCGGGCACTAAAAATAAATCTGTTACAAAATACACGCTTTGTTTATCCATATTTACCCAGACCTCGGATCCCACTGCACGCAGAACCAGAAGGATGGAGCTATCTGACGCAGAAGATCAGCAAAGCAATCTGTGGGCTCTGGGGGGGCCAGGAAGGCAGCGTTTGTGCGGTGACAAGCGACATCACGCACGACGCGCCGTAGTTGGGCGCGCAGTTGTGGGAGTTGTGAGCAGCCCCGCGGCGCCCGGCACACACCCGGCCCTCCCTTCCCAAGGAGAACAAAGTGGTTTCCCTGCTCCGGGCCTTCATTGAAGATCTCAAAGCTCCAGCAAACTCTCTTCCCACTCCAGCATTTAACCACTTCAGCGTCTTTCTTTCTCCTTTGTGTGGGCTCACACGTGCATGCGTAGGTTGGGTTTATTTTATTTTTTATTTTTTATTTTTTATTTTTTTAATGTTTCTCTTGAGTTGGATTTTGGAAGCAGTCAAGTCCCTCATTATTTTCAGGGAGCTGCCTTCCGCAGCTCGTGCACGCTCAACACATGCACAAACGTGTCAGCAAAATGCATGCAGACATACAGACATTTTTCTTCCTTCTTCGATGGAGGAGGAGTGCGATGGGGGAGGAAGAAGAGTGAAGAGCTCTGCTTTCCCCCCTCCCTCCGGAGCCTGCTGGGAAACGTAGTCCGCCTGCTCCTGCCGGGAACAAAAGGGGGCTTTAAGCGGAGGGGCACTGGCAGCTCCAGCAGCACCCGCGAGACGGGAGCCTCCCTAGCCGTGCTCTCGCGGAGGCCGTGCCGCGTGCGAGGCCGCAGCCCGGCCCGCTCCTCATCCCGCTCCTCGTCCCTCCTCTTCCCCCGCTGACTCGCCTTTGCCTTGGTGACGACTGAGGTTTCGGCTCCTGTTCCCCGCCTTAACCTTGGCCCCGTAGTTTCTGCTGACGACTCCCTGCTCTTCTCTCCAGTACGTCAGCTGTTACTTTTCATTTCATGGCTCACTGGTGAAACTCTTCAACTCTCGTGTTCTTTTTTTTTTCTCCTTTTCCCTTTCTCTCTCTCTCTCTCTCTTTACACGTCCGACCCGTTTTCTCCCCTAGATGCTTTTGACTTTTCTCAAGGTCTCGTCTTTTATCACGCTTGCTCAAAGCGGCGCTCGCTCGCTGCTGCGCGCGCGGGTTTTACCGGGGCCAGGAGAGGAGGACGAAGGAGGGCTGGCACGTCCAAGCAGCCGGCGGGGGGGCCTTTGCCAAGCCCCCTCTCCTTGCCCAAGGAGGAAGAGGAGGCCGTGGCCTCAGCGCTGCAGGACGGCCGCTTCGTGCCCAGGGGTGTTGGGCCAAGCCGAGCCCTCCGTGCGCTGCAGGCGCCGGTGCCGCCGATCAGGGAGGTGGAGGAGGGAAATGGCTGCCCCCCTGGGCCCACGGGCAGGATGCTGCATGCCCCGCTCTCCATCCCTCATCCGTGGCCGCCTAAACAAGCGGCGCCGTTTTTGTAGTCTTGAGAGCAGGTGGAGGGACGGCTCGGGAAGCACGCACTGGACACCGCCGTGGCCAGCGGTGGCTTCTCCCTCACGGGCGCCGCTGCCATCGCCCAGGGCCTGGGCCTCCTGCTCCGAAGGAGCCGCTCGGAGACCCGCGCGCCCTGGCGCTGGCCGCCACTTTCCTCTTTTCTTTCCTCTCTTCTTACTGTTGTTGACTGCTGTCTGTCATCTCCCGGCTTCCCAGCTCGCTGCAGTGTCTCAGTGTCCCTTGGCCAAGTACAGGGACTCAGCGCTGCCCGGGCCGCCCTTGGCCACCAACTCAGCTGGTGAGGAGAAACCCGCAAGAAGCCCTTGGGCATAAAACTCATATTCCTGAAGGAAACACCTTCTAGTGAGAGTTCGAGGCTCATCCGTGCCCCACAGCCCTAGATCCCCACTGCTGAGGCAAGGAGGATGAGGATGAGGGAGGATGAGCAGGGCCCGAAGCCATCCAAGCTACCCAGGAGCAGGAGGAGCGGGAGAGCTGCACATCCCCATGTCACCTGGGGAATCACCAACCACAGGGGGAAAAACCTACCTGTTTCGTTGGAAAAGACCATTCCCTTGCTAGCTTTAAAGGAATTTTCGTTGCCTCCTTGCTTGTTCCGTTTCTGTGGAAGTGTAAAGCAGCACACTTCTGTGTGTCAGGGTGCTGCTAAATGTAGTGTGCATTAGCAACCTCCAGCACTTCATTATACCTTATTCTAATTCTGCGCCACCATGAAGATGCAGCTGTACTTTGGTGACAAAAATAAGAATTCCTGAACACAGTGTTCAGTACACGCGGCTACGGTGTTCCAAATGGTGACAGCGAGAGCAACATTTTCGCAGAAATAAATGATGAGAAGAACAGACTTCTCATGATTATAACTTAGAATTAAGAGAAAACTAACAAGCTTGAAGCCGCTTGTCAGCTGGGTCTAATAAAGAGTCTCTGACATTTTCAAAAGGGGCTGGAAACTGTATTGCAGCTTGGAGACCAGCCCTCCGCATGCTGTGGAAATAAGTGTGTAAATGATAGATCTAATAATAGGTAGCTGTCATGGGGATGGTTGCCCGGAAGAGCTAGGAAATAGCCCTCTGCCTGCCTCACTTGCTCACCCCTCTCCATCTCCCACCGACTCACCTGTGTGTCCCCAGCCACACCAAGGAACTGGCCGCCCGGGTCACGGCCAGCAGCCCAGCTGGTCACTGGGGTCCACATAAGCACAGGAGAATTCTCACGGGGAAGTGTTTTGTGGAAATCACCAAGGGAGAAAAGTGCAAGATTTGCTTAGAAGCCTTGAGGAAATGTCTTCTCTGTACAAACTTCAGTGTAATTTTTGAATTTTCCTACAAAAAAAAAAAAAAAAAAAAAAAAAAAAAAATCTCCTCAGCTCCTACCTCTCTCTCTCTTTTTTTAAGGACATCAGTATTTTTCAGTGATAAAAGAGTCTTTGTAATGTACTCATTTTGTGAGGCCTTTTGTTACCTTCACATAATTCTCCCAGACAATTATTATCACAGCCATTGTCACACAATCCCGTTAAAGTAGTTCTCCTGCGCCTCCGTTTCTCTCTCCCCCTGCAAAATGAAGTGTTTGAATGAAGAGTTACATTCCTCAAGATAATGAACTCTCCAAAAGGAAAGCAATGGAAATTACATATTAATTAACAATGCTAAAAAGTGGGATGGTATTTATATCCCATTGAGAGACTAGGAGCAGAGGAAGAAGTTGAATTTGTTTTCTCTGGCACAAGGGCTTCTTAAAACAAACAAACAAACAAACAAAACCCACTCAACAAACCATAAACACACAGGCCTTTTCTCTCATTCCACCTGCTCTGCAGGGATGAGTAAGTGCACACGTGGCACAAAAGGGTTTCATGTCAGTTGATGACTCCTGAGAGGATGCTGGGTCACTGACCACATGCAAGTGAGGAAAAGATCAGATCTTGCCCTAAAACTCCTGCAATATGCTATCAAAGACACTTCACTTTGTTTTCTGCATCACTGGAATAGATACTAAATTTACAAAAGCTTCATTGCAGCCACGTTGGAGGCAACGCAGTCCCCTGGGGTCAGCCTGGAAGCTCGTGCATGCAGAAGGCATCAGTTTGCTCTCTGTTTGTAAACCACCAAGTGCAAAGGAGGCCAGCTCCAAGGCCGGCTCCGGGAGCAGCACAGTACTTAAGTACAAGCACCATTATATTAATTATACATACTTGCCACATTCACTCTGCTTTTCCAGGTGTCCCAGAGAGTCGACTTCACGGTTGCTGGCAAAACAGCTTCCTCCTCTTCCTTCTCCTCCAAGGAGGATGCGAAGGACGTTTCAGGCTCTCTTGCAAAAGAGCCTGCAGTCAACAGCACCGTGACTTTCCAGAGGCCTGGGTCGGATCAGTGCTTGGCCACACCACAGGGCATCTTTTGATGCTGTTCTGGCCACACAGTCATACTGGTCACACTCCTTCAGGTAGCTATAGCAGCGTGCAAGAGAAGGGTAGCTGCGGTCACCAGTAATTGTGCCAGGACTGGGGTGTCAGTCAGTACCCACTCAATAACCAAGTAGTCGGATGTAAACGTGTCCAAATTCAAATTCATATAGCAAACTGAAGAACTGTCAGGTGAGCTCTTCAGAACCAAAGCTGCCGTGGTCTAGGCCATTTTAGGGTTTCTGCTTCAGCTGCCATGACCACTCCTTAGTCTACGGACTTTCTGAATATTGACAACTTTGCTGCACTCATCTTGGGACCCACCTTCAAATGTTTCTTTTTTTTTCATTCAAGTTTGGCTTTTCCTCCACTAAGTTCTTAAGCAGGCAACTATGTTAAAACACAAGTTGAACAAAAAGAAGACTTTAAAAGCTTTAATGTCTTTCACGCTTAATCTCCGCAATTTCCTAGCCAGGAAAATTTTCAAGAACTGAGGAGAGGCTGCTATGCCAAAAGCCTCTCTGCTTTCCTCAGTGATACCAGTTGTTCTAAAAAAAGATGCCATCTCTGGTTTATGTTCTTATGCCATGTGACAATGCTATTACTATAACACAGGCAGCAGTCACCTTCTCCCTTTTCATAAAACATAACTATTTGTGGCCGTACTTTAAAGGCGGGCATGGCTTCATCTAGGCTTAGCCTCCAAGTCTGGAGCTGCAGCCCCGGTTGACCAGGGCTGGGGGCAGGTTCCGCTTTGGGTTACCCCCGGCAAACTCCGTGCGCTGCCTCCAGATTCCAACCCGTGTGAACACGAGACGCTGCCTTGTTGGAGTGCCGTAATTACAGCCTTTCTGCCCGAGGATGATCCTAATGAGCGTAGCTGTTACAGACTTCACTCTAAATATAGACAGGCTCCATGTGACTGCGTGGCAGATGTCAGTTTGCTATTTAAGCCCCGCTCTTCCTGTGACTTGCAAAGATGAAGCAAGGCAGAGGGAGACTCCAAGTTCTCGCACGGTTTAATCGTATGCAAAGTTTAACCTCCTTGTGAAAGTTGCTGTAGCACAATAGCAGCAGATGACTGACACGGGGAGTGCGCATCCGAAGACCAGAGTGAAAGCATGAATAAAGTCTCTAGCAAAAGGGGCTTGTCACCTTCGCCTTAAAAGGATATTCGCCCCCCTCGGGTATAGGATGAACAGAATCACGTGCAACTCTGTCCCCTCCAGCAGCTGAAAGCTGCTGCTGCTCTCCGACAAGGAGCTGCCTCTCTCCTGAGCCACGATGGAGCGACTGAAACAGAGCAGAGACCAGAGACCGTGAGCCATAGACTATATGAGACCGTAGGGCCACAAGTGAGATCAGACAGAGAAAGTTGCCTGGCTAGTCTCTGTTTTCCCATCACTTAGTCAGGGCTGTTATCTCCAAAATTGGTTGCAGCACATTGACTTAAATTAAAAATAATTCCCATAATAAATGATCAGTATGTTAAATACTCAAGAAGGGTGACCTCAAACCTAATGCCATGTGGTAGAATATACCAGGTATACCAGTGATTTTTCATCTATATGTCTCTTAAGCACAATTTATATAAGCAAGGGCTTTTAGAAGAGACAATAAATAGAGCAGGTACTAAAGGAAACAGGAAGGCTCGTTATTGATTATCTTGGGGTTTTTCTTGTTGTGTGTTTGTTTTTTTTTTTGCTGCTAGCAAGTATTGCCCAGCTGCAAATGCTGTCCATAAAAGACATCTTACCTGTGGGTCAGTTTTAGAAAGAAATGCCCTACCTTGCTGTAGAGAGGCAATTTTGGCAGTGCCTCGTACTTCAATCAAACCTATTAATCTCTACCAGGCATTAATCCAGCAGAATTCTCTAGAGCAGCGAATCCCTAATCGGTGTTGGCCAGAGCAGCCGAAGAGAGGGCAGTGTGGGAAGCCCTGAATCCCGGGGCAAAGCCGCAGCCACTTGAGCTGCCTCACAGAGCAGTTGGGTGGAATAAGTCTAGACCCAAGGCTCCTAGGGCTGCAACTCCTCCTGCACATCCCCGACTGCTGTATCTGTGGGTTGACTAAAGGCACAACAGACCCAGAGTGAAATACTTGTGTTCAGTGCTGAGGGCGAGTCAATGTGGCGTTCTCATTCAGCGGGCAGAGGCAAGCTCGGGAGACAGCTTTGGCAATGACAGCCTGTAAACAGAGATACAATAAAAACGATTCCAAAGTTGCCAACAGCCTCCTATCACCAGTTCTGCATGTGTCTCTCTCAAAAATTAAAAGAGGAAACTAGGAAACTTATCTTTTCATTACAAAAATCGATGTACTCTAAAATACAAAGCGAAGAAGCAGCCTTAACACAGTGTAAAGCTGCCGATCCTGCGAATAGTAAACACAGTGCATCTATCCATGCCTTGGGCATTGCCCTAGGGAAATGATGTCCACTTGTCAAAGAAAATCATTCCCTTTTTCTCATTAATGGAAGACTGTGGGGTTTTGCAGAGGTCTGTATTAGTTCCTCTAGTTCTTCCTTAATCTTAGTCCTGTCCCAAACTCACTAAACAGAAGCTTGACAGACATGTTCAAAGCATCAGCTTAGCCCTTTAGCACCCACCTGACCAGGCCAACTCTAGGTCTCGTAGCATGTGGGCTCGCCCTTGCCACCAAACTCCCCATTAGCTTCAACTGCTACCTAATCTATGCCCTGGGACCACAGGAAAAGTCTGGCTTCTGATATAAGAGCTTCCCTCTATTGAGTGTACCCAGAGCATTAGTTGATATATAGTAAAAAAGAGCTGTGGGTATCAGGACACCGTGGGTAAGCAGAACAACAAGGACGCTAGGTTAGGTGAAGCTCTGGCTCATTCTTACAACATCCACGGTCCTTGGAGGGCCTGTGTCAGCTCCAACACCCTCCCTGGCCTCTTCTAGTTGAGTTGAGCTGAGGAGACATCCGAGATCAGGGCTGCCCCAACCAGTCACCTTCACACAGGGTCCATCCGAGGTCTAGGGACCACCCTTGCCTTTGTCGTATGTGTTGGCTTCATGGAAGGAATCCAAGGGGCTTCATCAGTGACGTGCGATTCCTGCTGCCCATGCTGGAGAGGAGAGAAAAAGCACTTTCTGCTTGCTGTTTATTCCCCAGAGGGTAAAAAAGGAAAAAATAAATGTTGTGATTGTTTCACGGAAGTTGTTTTAGGATTAAAATATTAAAATCAAAATCCGTCCCACTCTGCGCAATAAGCCAATAAGCTACAGGCAGTTGACATTTGTGCTACTAACTCCTTACCTTTAGTTCCTGTATTAACAGCGTCCTAGGCAAAGAAACAATTTATCCTTGGGAGAAATTGCCAGAAATTGTTTTTAGTGACTATTCCATCTTTTAAAACTGTCTTCCAGCACTGACGTAAAGTTATTGTTGTCATTCCGATATATAGGATTTTGCTACTTTTGTATAGTGCTATAAATTCAACAAGTTTCTGTATACTCTACAGCATCATGCCTAAGCCCTGATGAGCTGTATGAACACCAAAGGAAAAAATATTTCTCTATGGACCATATGTATTTGACACAGCTTTATTTCAAGGTTTTACCCGTTTTCTTTGACATAGTTTGGAACTCCAAACTTTAATAGGGGGCCGCCTTTGACTTATTATTGAACACTCCTTAAGTTTTAATATACTGTAGTAGAAATTTTTTTCTTTTTCCTTAAATGAAATTTTGCCTGATAGATTCTTTTTTCGAAGTACAGGAGTTATGTTACTATTAGGAGCCAGCAACATCATATATATAGCTTAATTAAATGCCAAACTTGAATCGCTTTGATTGAAAAAAAAATATATGCATATATGAAAAAGTAATGACAAATAACTAAGTGAAAATATCCTAAGATGTTACCAGAACAATCACTCAGGTTTCTGAGTGTATTTCTGAGGCTCTGTGCATTTTGAAATAACAAAATACACACGGTCAGTTATCATACGTCAAACAAGGAGTAGCAGCTTTCTAAATCACTTGAATTCAACTGTTGGGACCATCTGACCAAAGCAAAGAGCAAAGATGAAGAGATTTAAGTAAATACTTATTTTGTGGTCACCCAAATCAAGATGCTTTATGCTCCACCAAATCCTCTTCTGTCTCTGTCTCCAGAAAGAAAAATCCAAAGTCCACAGGACAGAAAATCACATTTTGGGTGCCCAATTAAATATTTAACTCACCCTGAAGTAGTCTGCTTTCATGTCCTATTTATCTTTAAGAATGAACTTAGCAGCGTAAAGATTCTTTTTTAAACAGAAACACAATTTCTAAGCAGAAGATGCCAACATCAATAGTTAAAAAGATCCCAACTCCCTTATTTTTCCGTCCAAACCTCACTTCTCAATGAATAAATTCTGTGTTTGAAAATTTCACCAGTTTTACTGCTGAGAGATTTTCTAAAAAGTACCATTTTTTTTTCTATGCAAACACTTTACCTCATTTAGAATGAAAAGAACATTGGCCCGAGCTGCCAGTCAAACTTAAAAGGGCCATTTGTGATGATATTAGAGAGGCCACATGGGAAGATTTTTTCATTCCAGTAACAAAGGCCTTGAAGCATGATGTTGACTTAAGAATGGGGACTTTTAGGATTGAATTTGGGATACAGATTCTCTCAGATGCGTTTATCAGAAACACGTGTTTCAGGTAGAATAATCTCAGTTTCTATTTCCGTAACTAAATAGAAATTGTGGGCTCCTCCAACAATTTTTGCTATTTGCTTGTCTACTTCTTAAAAGTTGTTTTTTTTTTGGCAGGGCTTCCGCTACGCAAAAACCAAGGAAGATTAAACAGCATTTACGCCGAGCACGCCGGCCAGTATTCCCCAGTCACTTACACAATTATTTAAGTACTAAATGCCAACTGTCAGCATGAAAATGCAAACAGGTTTACACGGCCTCCATCCTTAGCCTTTACAAACTTCACTTGCTCCACAGCCCCTGTGCCTGTTTTCTTTGGGCATGGTCTTGCAGTCAGAGTAGGCTGAAGTGGCAGAAGAAAACAGGGGGCTGGAAGGAAGGTTGGGGAAGTTGCAGGGAGTCTCACAGCACTAGCAGGGCCCACAGTCATCGGCAGCAGGTAGAGAAGAGCGTTTTCTACAGCCAGGAATGGACAGCTCCCTTCCCTGGGTGTCCGTGGGTCTAACAAAGTAGACTTGAAGGTCTTGAAGCCCCTGCAGGAGAGGCAGTGTCGGAGCAACGTACTCCAAGGGAAAAACAGGGAATAGTCCCGTGCCACCTCAGGAGGCTTCAGGTCACAGCTGGGGATGCCTCTTGGCACTAAACAAGAAGGGCAGAGAGCTATTTAAATACAATAAAACAGTGGAAGAGACCAGAGAGCCAACATCCCTGGGAGCAAAGGGAAGGGCCTAATCCTGCCCCATACACTTCACTGTCAAAACTCCTGTTTGATGCCAATGGGAGCAACGTGGGACTCCAAGGAGAAGAGTGACTCAGAGCATTCACTGCTTTATGAAAGCATTTTTCCTATCAGCAGTTTCACAGCCCATTTCCTTTGCCTTTTGGGGTGATTTTTTTTTTTTTTTTTCTTTTTCCCCATCTTCTTCTCTTTCATGCAATTTTTGGAGTTTTTCCTGCTTCAGCTGAATGGCGTGAAGAGCTGAAGTTGCATTTTTTTGTTGCTTGCAAAACAGTTTAAAATATTGCAGGGTAGGTGCCAATCGGAGCAGTGGGGTTATGACAACCAGCCACGTGAGAGACACTCACGCATTGTCCATCTCTTCAAAGAAGCAGCAAATCCCTGGGCTCCACATATCTATCAAAGGTGCCAGAGCACCAGGCTCTCACTGGAAGCTATGCAAATTAAATAAGGGCAACCTGCAAGAAAAAACAACCAACCTTAATGCCTTCACTAGCCCTGTTGCCCCTGAAACAGCCACAGCAATTCATCAGTGCAATCCTGGTTATTCCTGTTTCTCCACCTTCCCTCTCCATTTCTGCCTGGGAAGCGTAGCCAGCTGGACTGCGTATCCAACAGCCGCATGAGCCGAGGGCGCTACACAAGCTCCAAACTTCTCAGGGTCCAAGGCAATGAAGGGAAGGACTCCTCAGCTCCACAGGGACACACCTGATGGGAACAGGCTCCTGGAAAGCCAACAGCCTGGCAGGCACCTAAGGGGTGAAGGAGCAGGAGCAGAGTCACAGCGAACTCGTGCCTCCTTCACCGAAGGGACGAGCGTATCTTCTGGAGACCCCCAGTTAGGAGAGGCCCCGGCACTGTGACCAAGGCTGGAGGTTGCTCACAGCTTCTTGTCATTCTTGCCGTGCTGGAGGAAAATTGGACACAGCTTCCAAGTTATGTAACTGTACTTTCCGTGTCTAATCATACCTATTTGCACCATTGCTCTGGTGGGAGAACACAACATGAGTCTTCAAATATATTATTAAAGCGTACAATGCAGTCAAGATCTCTTTCAAAACAGGATCCCATGTATATCTCTTTTTTTCTTACGGTTGTCTTTTTCTTTTGCACGGCTCTTTAGGACTCCTATTATTAGTTATTTGTGCTAAGTGCTCGTGCTGAAGCAATCCACAAGAACATGGTTCTGCCAAGTACTGCACAAACACGCCAGGAAAACAGCCTTGCCTTCGAAAGGGGATGCGAGTTCATAAGTGAATTTAACAGCCCCAAATTTGACTGCCCTTCGAGCGGGGGAGCTGGGGAATGGCACGACCTCCAGACCAGCCCGTGAGCACTTCGCTGAAGGCACCAGAGGCTACACAAAACCCTTGCCTCTTTCCAACGCAGCGTTATCGCCTGCCTGCCTCCGCAGGGGAGCAAGTCTGGTGCCTGGAGCGAAACTCCTGGGGTTGCATCTTCCCTGGTAGCCAAATGGGCCAGCACGGGGCTCAGGAGGCAGCGGGACTTGGTTGCTTTACAGCAGCTCATAAACCAGCCCTCCAACTAACAGCCTCACGTCAACACACCAACCTCTTGCAAGCAACCTGCTCTTCAGTGCGTCCGTGCAAGGCTGCAGCTCCCTTTCCTGCGCACACTTTCCTTCTTTATTTGGGTCTCTGCGTGGCATTTTATTCTCCCTCTTCTTATCTCTTGGTACCTCTCGCTTGCCTTTGCTCTCCCCTCTCTCCGTCGTTACTTCTGTGCTCCAGGACTTCTGCACAGCTCTGAGTTTTGCCTACGCATAGTCTGTTGGAGCGGAGTATTTTTGAAGTGCTAAAAATCATCTGAGTTCATTATTAGAAATGGAGGGGAAAATAGGCAAGAGAAGTTTACCAGCTGCTCACGCTTCTGGTCCTTCCAAATAATTTCTAGTTAAAATAAATAAATACACTTGGCAGGAAGTTTTGCTTTAAAAAGTCTAACAGCATTTGGGAGCTTGAAAGTATCTTTCTACAGCAAGGGAAGAGCAAATGCACATAAGCGATACAATTGTTTTTCTAACTATTATTTTTGTATCTAAGCAGCTATTTACAGGACAGATTCTGGGAGTCTGAAGCCACTAATAAGTCATATTTATTAAGCTTGTATTTTTGGGCTCGCGTGGGGTGTATTTGGAAATACATGCAAAAAATAGTGAGAGAGTGGAACTTCCTTACAATGACATTGTAAGAAGCTGCGTGGGTTTTTCCTCCTCTTCCATAGAATGTTTCATTAAAAAAGTATTTTTAAAGTTGTCATTAAAAATCCTGTCTCCATTTAAGTCAGTAGGAGCTGAATGGAGTCAAATGCTTTTCCCTAGGCATGTTCAGTGAGTGGACGAGGACAGGAGACAGGTTGCTCTCTCCGCACTGGTTGACTGGCTGATTTGGAGCAAGACATTCCTTGGAATCATTATGGTTGGAAAAGATGTTCAAGATCTTGAGTCCAACCATGAACCCATCCCCATCCTGCCTGCTAAACCACGTCCCTAAGCGCCTCACCTGCACGTTTCTCAAGCACTGCCAGGGACGGTGACTCCACCACTTCCCTGGGCAGCCTGTTCCAATGCTCGACTACTCTTTCCATATAGATTTTTCTCCTGACACCCAACCTGAACCTCCCCTGGCACAACTTCAGGCCATTCCCTCTTGTCCTATGGGTAATTATTCTGCAGAAGAGATTGACTCCTGCTTCACTACAACCTCCTTCCCGGCAGTTGTAGAGAGCAATAAGGTCTCCCTGGAGCCTCCTCTTCTCCAGACTAACTAACTGCAGCTCCCTCGGCTGCTCCTCATAAGGTCTGTGCTCCAGCCCCTGCACCAGCTTCCTTGCCCTTCCTTGGGTGCACTGCAGCACCTCGGTGTCATTCTTGCAGTGAGTGACACACATCCTTTATGGCCAAGTGACGAGTGCTCTTCTCATTGCTATTAGAGCCAGCAATCTCAGTACTTCTCCCACCTTGTAATCCCTGTGCAGATTCCAGCCTTGCTTTGTCTCCGCACGTATTTATTTCGCTTCTCCCGGTCTGCTTTTGGAGAGGGACCTGCTTCGCAAACCCCGAGACACCCTCACTGTGTTACAGGCTTCTCATATGTTTTGTTATTTCAGTATAGGCCCATTTTTATTTAATGAGGCCCACAATCCTGATTGGAACAAACACCCGCTGATCCCTCGAGGATCAGGCTGCAAAACTAATATTTTCAAGGTGCTTTTCTGAGGAGAATAGAAATGCCAAACCTTTGAGGCCGTATAGGTTTCCTTATTGACCCAAATCCATGACACAGATGAGCAAAAGTTCCTGTTCATTTAGGTTTTGCATGATACATATAAATACAATCAGCAATGGCTGGGTGTCTGAAACAACTCCTTAATGGCATTGAAAAAAGTCAACTTCTTTTTCACTCGTGTTTTTTTTTAAGTTCATTATGGCCCCAGTACCACCAAGACTTAAGCAGGTGCATTATTTTAATGCTTTATTCGTGCCTTATTTTAATTCATTTGACCTCAGTGAGACTGTTCACGTATGTAAAGTTATGCACAAGCTTAAATCTTTGCAGAATCGGGATTTGTGGGCTTAATCTAAATCCTACTGAAGATTTCAGGCAGTTTTGGAGCAGACCCCTTTCTCTGCTTATAAAAGGGAGGTATTGCTAGCAAAACATGTAGTGCATGAGATAGGGAACTAGCTAGGGACTCAGCTAAAGTGGGGTCAGCTCTTCTTGAGGGACCTCCAAGGAGTCACTTTGGGAACACTCTCACTGCAAAGTAGGGCATAGTAGAAAGACAGAGCCTGGATGTAGCAGCTGGGGTCTTTTAGCATCGCTGTGGCCATGCTCATTCCTACCTGGAGCTCTCCAGTCAGCTCTGGAGCTTGGTCCTCCATATTCCCCGCCATGTCTGTCCATATGCTCCAATGCAGAGGTATCCTGGGCATCGTACAGAGATGAGGGTGATGTGACTTTCCTTTTTGGCAAGACTGTACACCTGAAAACCATTAGCGAGAACAAGCGAAAATACGAACACAGGAACATTTCATGAACACATGAAAACCACTGGCCTGGCTGCAGCCGGCGTAGGCCAGAGGGTGGACGGGAGCAGAAGAGGGATGGTCAAAGCAGCCCTAGTAGTAAATGGGCAGATGTGGGACCTCATATGCCACCCTACCAGCCACTCTCTCTGCCCCAGGGGCCATGGGACTCCTTGGGCAGGTGGAATGTCCTCCCTAGGACCCACCACGACGATGCCCTGACATCAGCCAAGAGGAAAGCGCTGCCAACACGATCCTCTCCTCCAAGTCCAAGAGTTGCAATTTCAATACTTCGGAAGTCAACATAAGGACACCAGTTTATATTAATATGTTTGGATCAGGCCACAGATACCACACAGTTGGCTCCTCTAAGACGAAATGTGGAATTCGTAGGTGAGATTTGACCTTAGAATATTTAGGAGGGTATTCACATCTCTTCAGCAATTCCTTATGTTCCCCATAAGGCATCCTGACTTTCACAGCAGTGAAGGCAATAAAGATGCAGTGTGCTTTCTATAAAACTGTAGGTTTTCAAATGCTAAGATCTTTATGGAAAAAAAAAAAATGTTTTACAGTGAAACATTACAGGCATGGTCCTTAGCCTGCAGCTGAATTTTGAATTTTAGAAGCATCACCACATTGTTAAACACTCCCGTGTGGACTGTTTTTTTTTCCTGCAAAATACAGCCCTGAAAGGCTAGCATTCCTGGGATCAGAGGGGAGATAAAAACCACTATTTTGAAACAGGTAAGTTTACAGTATTTTTCACTTCCTAATTGAAACACGTGAAGGGGCCAGCAGTCTAGAAATGAAATGCACACAGAAGCCTACACAGCTGCCCCCAGGAATCTCATGCATTTGTATTAAAACACTTCAATAACATTAAGCACTTTACACAAACCTAAATTTTGATTGCATGAGTTCTTCAAGAGAGACGATTGTCCACAAGATAAATTGTCGCCTTATAATAAGGTCCTTATGGCTGCTGAATCACTTAGGCCAAGCCATCTTTAAAGAGTCTCTACTGTCTAATCCCATTAGTTAGAGACTTGACATCTCATTTCTTTAAGTGTCTTCATGCTTTAAACTCCTTTCAGGCATTATGAAAAAAATCCATCTGCTTAATAAAGCAACAACTTAAAACGAGCAGCTAAGCTGAAAACAGGAAGAAACAGGGACTTGAACTCTGTTAGCACTATTTGTTTTACAAACTATTTGTGAAGAGATGGAGAGATCGGCTCAGGTGGAGTTTGTTCTATCCCAGCTAGCAGGAAAAGTGATGCTTCCCAACCTGCATGCAAGGATCCTCTGTTGCATTCGTGTTCTCCAAAACAAACAAATGCACAAAGAAAATTAGAGGAAGCTGCCCAATCTTGTCTTAAAAGACCAACTCGATTGCCTGCCACAGAGATATGCCCTGTCAACATGCAGAGGGGAAAACAAAACAAACAAACAAGCAAATCTGTATTCTTTTTCTTTACCTCCTTATTACTGACAGTTTTGGCTTCGCTTTTCATCGTACGTGCTAGAGCTTTGACATTAGCAAGAGCCAGAGTTTACCATGAGCACATCAGTGATTTAGGAGACAAAATTCAAGCAGCTTTTGATTAGGTTGACATTCCTGGGCCTTTTTTTTTTTTTTTTTTTCCCCCCCCCCTAGAATTGGACCCAGGCTCTCCAACCTTCCTTTCTTCCTTTTTTCTTTTTCTTCATTTCCCTATAGAAATTTTTTGGGGGAAGGGGGAAAGGTGCAGCCCTGTAACTCCCACATACCTTAGAGTTGGATTTTAGTGATGGGGTTGTTTTTGCAGCTTAAACCACAATACAGGCACTATGAAGACATTTTGGAAGCAGTATAATTAGTCTCACCCACAAAAGCAATGCTTAATTGCTTAAGGCTCGCTCAATCTTTTGTCTTCTCCTCTGAGCACAGAAGGGTACATTGAAGGCAAAAACAAGGTCTATGGGGATTTGCCTCCTTTGCTGGACTTCCTTGGCCACATTAACTGTTCAGCTCCGCCACATTAAAACACACACGGGGCACGTTCTCTCCATCAGCTCCCCCGGTGCTCTTCCTGCTACTCGGCAGCACAAATTTCCATAGCTCCTAAATGCTGGAGATGACACTGAGGTGATTGTCTGTACGTGCTGACCTGGGGCCAGAGCAGAGGGGAAAAAAGTTGAGGCTCTATCCTGCAGCATCGGAACAACTATGGAATTTCACTAGCATTGTGCCTTGGCCCGGACTAACCAATTCGACAACACCCTGAGAAAAATCAACCTGCAATAGCCATGGAGATCAAAAAACCATCCAGTCACACCTGAGCAGCAATCCCCACGGCCATCAGTTTGCTGGGAACTGCTCAGAGAGCCCCAACGCGTGCAGCAGACCCCCAGTTTGTGCCCAAGGGATGTGTTTTGTGGACCGATATCAGAAGAGAACTTATAGCTCACGGTCTTTGGCGGGACACGTGCGGCTTGGGAAGAAGGTAAAGTTTGGCAGAACCTGTGTGATTGCCCATGGCCCTGGCCAGAACAACACAGGGAATATTTTAGTTACTCTCCACAGGGCAGGAAAACTATTGTGCAACTATTAAAGGAACATGTGGGGGCATATGCAATTGCCCCCTGCTTTTCCGAAACCCCACATTTTTTGTCACTGTACATGACAGTTTTCCTGATAAACATATACCCCCACTGCAGCTTCTTCATTATCTTCTGAAAAATTCCCAGCACCAACTCTTAAGAACTGTGAATGAAGAGGTTTCAACATATTATCTAAAAGAGTAAAGCAGACGTTGAACTTAAGCCTTTTTAAAACTCTTCCCATGCAAATAACTGTAATTTTTGTTCATTGACTGAACTTGAGAACACAGACAGAGAGGATTTCATGTTGATATGAAATATTTTGGGTTGATTGATTGGAAGGAGTTTAGGTTGATTTCTTCCCAGGGGAAAGGGAAAAACTGCATATGGTGATCACATGAAAGCTTCTGTCCCAGCTTGGTGGGGTTTAATTTTTTAAATTACATGTAAATGTCAAAACATTTAGAATATGTCAAAACAGAAACATTTGGGGCTTCTTAAATGATTTCTCTTTTGATGAAACAATTTAATGAATTCAGCACTAATCCATGGTTGTTTTCATCGAAGAGAATTTACACTTCCTAGCAAATCAATGTGTTAGCAGGAGTAACTTCTCCACTCTCACGTGGGCAGAGTCCGTCGTCTCACCATTCAGCGTATGCTTATGCATTTTATTGAGTAAAGGCTTTTACTTACATCACTGCATCCAGGCAGGATTTTGTTGCAGATCAGCCAACCTTTGATGCCCTCTGCTCTTCACAGCTACCAAAATCTCATCGCAGGCAACTCGGCGTCTCCTGCTCACGTCGGTCACTACAGTTGCACCTATTCAAGGACAAGCTCGTGGCACATCCTCCATCTCTGCGCAGAGGGATATGGCCACACGAGCCAAAAGCCTCCTGCTGTACACAGAAACCTTCTCAAAAGCTAACAAAACTTCAAATTTGACAGGAGCAAGGCAGAGCTTAGGGATGGATGAAGAAGAGGACACAGTGACCACTAGATGGCTTTCTCTGGCAAGCCTAGCTCTGCAGTGTAGGATGACTTTTTTCTTCCACCTTTACATCCCTTCCCTTCTTAGGATTTTGGCCTTATCACAGAAAAAAAACAGCAAAATCAGTAGGCTATCTCCAGAAAACCTTGCCCCAATGTTGCATGGCATGTAGCAAATTGCTTGCTGTCTTCCTCTAAAGCAGGGCACACAAGGGAAAGCTTCCCAGGCATTTCCTGCAGAAAATCCCCCACTTTGGCCCCTAAATACCTTTGGCTCTCTCCTGCTGGCCAGACAACTGAGGCAGTGACAACCTGGTTATGAAACTGGGGTGTTTCACAATGGCATCCACCATCTTTCCAATTCCTTTTTCCAGCTCTGTATCCCAACCATGTGACCAGACTGCAAGACTAGATAATGATTGTAGCCATTTGCCTACAATTTAACAGAAATATTCTAAGAATTAATAAGAAAGGGGGTTCCTTAAGGAGTTTAGGTTAGTTCCCAAGCCAGGCAATGGTTCATCCTCTGTTGCAAAAAGTCCTGTGGGAAAGGCAACGAAAACAACCTGCTGTTCCTGGAGTAATTTTATCTGTCGCTCCGACATCGAAAGGCAGCACCTGAGCTTCACGCTGCGTCTCCCGCCAATGCTGAGAGCATGTCTGCTCCACGATTGCCTTTTGCCTGGGTTAGCCCCATTTCCTTCTCTCCCATGCCTATTTGGGTCTCCTAGGGGCAGATGCAACATTTTTTTCACACCTCAGTTCCACAAAAATATACTTACCACTTTATATTAACCAAGGTGACTGACGAAGGTGATCCCTTCACCTCAGCTGACCCTACCTTCCTCCTGAAATCAGCAGGAGTAGTTGGACACCATAAGCTCTACTTTCTACAGCTAGTCTCATACTAGCTAAGATTTGGCCCACTAGGATTATGGCCAGAGTAGGTGGAGCAAGTCTGAAGGATTAGGCTGTGTTCGTATTTCGTAAGGGAGTGGTGAACAACTTGAGGACTCACCGCTGGATGGCATTATCATAGAATCATGATGGCTGGGAAAGACCTTCAAGATTGAGTCCATTCACCCAAGTATTTTCAGTGCACTAAAACCCCAAGTATCTGAAGGTACTAGCAGATATTAGAGCCACTCAGGCCTTAACTTTGCAGATTGCTCTTACGAAAAGTTAGCTGAGCTCGTGCAACAGCATGGAACAGTTTATAGGCTTTGTTATGGCAGCATAAAGAGCCACTGCTGCTGCTAAGCATCACAGAGGAGAGAAAAAATAATAAATAAGAACAGAGAAGCCTACCTTGGACCACGACTCTGTGTACTTCTCCATCAGTGGTATGGGCTTAAGTTGCACCAATCCCTATTTCTGTTCTTGCTCCTTGTCTTCAGTCATGCAGGCAAATCCATCCACTCTGGAACAAATCCAGAAATTGCTCCTGAAAAAAATAGAGGGTTTTTTTTTTTTTTTTTTTTTTGACAAGTTATTTTCAAGTTGTTCCCTGATGTGGCACTTGACAACTTGACAAGACCTTCTTGGTGGCAAAAGTGAATGTGCATCAGAGGTGCAGAAAGGAGCTGCTTGTAGACAGGGCGACAGCAGTGTTCATTAGCCAGCTCTTGAGATTTCTCTGAATAAACCTATTAGTTAGTAAAGGAGACGCAGATCAGAAAGTTTACATAAATTCTTACAAACAGTTTTTGAAAACATGTTCAACAGCATCTGTCAGATCCACACTTGCT
The DNA here is from genome assembly GCA_032273925.1 of Rhynchotus rufescens. Lineage (NCBI taxonomy): Eukaryota > Metazoa > Chordata > Aves > Tinamiformes > Tinamidae > Rhynchotus > Rhynchotus rufescens. Next base: position 655 of record JAVCKT010030550.1, on the reverse strand, counting down.
GGCTGTAGGTAAAGACACAAAATGATTCAAATGACAGAAGTGATTAAAAAAAAAGTCCATAACAAACAAACTAGCCAAAAAAGAGCTATCCCTAAGAGATCATCAAGGGTGTTTGCTCTGTGGAAGGCCACTTGCTAGGGCCCTTTCCTAAGATGCCCTCCTTTGCTGCTAAAGGACTACAGCATAGAAAAGCTCTGGTTTCAGCAGCACATTTAACATTTTCTGCTTACTCTCTGGTCTTTTGAGGCTGTTTCCAGCTTGTACTTCCCAGTGTTCCCTGGTCCCTTTTATCCTTGCAGCCGCTGCACTGAGAGCGTGAACAGCCTCGAGTAGGTACCCGGGCTCCATCAAGCCCTCAGCGCTGCCGGCATCTGCTCGGGAACGCACAGCCCTTCGCTATGGTTATAAGAAGTTACCTGAGCATTTATGAACATGAGGAACAGAAGATGTGCACAGAGCTGGCACAAGGTTTCCTGCTGAATGCACCAGCAGATCACAGAATTTTCAGGTAGGAAGGGACCTCTACAGATCATCTAGTCCAACCCCCTGCTCCAGCAGGGACACCCAGAGCACAGGGCGACATCCAGGTGGGTTTGGAAGATCTCCAGAGAAGGAGACTCCACAGCCTCCCTGGGCAGCCTGTGCCAGGGCTCTG
>JAVCKT010030545.1:0-17374 GCA_032273925.1 Rhynchotus rufescens | reverse complement strand
AGCGACGTCCAGCCAGGGTTGAGCATCTCCAAGGATGAAGACCCCATGGGCAACCTCTTCTCAGGCTCAACCACGCTTGCAGCTTCTTGCTCGAGCACAATTCCCCAGGTTTGTGCCCCTTGCTTTTCGATTTTTTGTTTTTATGCAGTTGGAGCCTGATGCTAGTTAACTAAAAGGAGAGATTCTGTTTTATCATTTGACTTTTTTCAGAGCTTTAATGTAATATGTAACCAATACAACAGCCCTTGCGTGGAACCCTTCCACAGGGTGAACTGTAGATGAACAAAGAAGGCCACAGAGATTAGAGCCTGTTCCTTGTACTTTAACGGGCTCTGAAATGCAGCAAAGCTGCACTAAAAGGGAGAAATACAGCAGTGATCTGGAGAGTGTAGGACTCGCTTGAATATAAGAAAATATATTATTGAACTGCATTTAAGATAAATAGTCCCTCTGCAGCAAGCAGTGGCGAGTATCAGGTGTCATAGTCCCCAAAAAATAACTGCACAATGACATTCCTATCGGGAAATCTTCTTCCCAACTCAAACTAATAATTGACTGATTACCTTGAGCAGGAGGGGTGATACCTGTTACACATATCTTGGGTGCCAGCTCGTTAAAAAAAAAAGAAAAAAGGAAAAGTCTCATTTATTTCTTCTGGATGAACTACGGGATCAGTGCAACGGGAGTTTTTGGGGGGAGTACATAAATAAAACCTAATGTGGCCTGGAAGGCCAAGGTGACTTTTTGCAGGCACGTGAGTGGGTAAATTAGAGAAGGTCATTATTTAAAACACTGAAAAAGCTGCATTTTTAATTACTCCTTTGGTGACTTAAGCTTGCCAATTTTCTACTTCTTCCATGGCTGCCTGTGCATCCATGGTGCAAAGTTCAATTCATACAATTTAATTAGAATCAAATTGCTGTGACATAATCTATTGAAAAATATAAACCTGTATTAGGGGTTATGAAGCAACAGGGTCCACCCTGAAGCCTCTCTACTTGAGCGTTATGGCCAGTTCTCTGGCATTCCCTGAAAAATTAGTAGGTGGAAACATGACAGAGGGGAGCAGAGGCTGCAAACTGTTTTATGCTGGTGTTTCTGATTCAGCTGAACTTTTCCAGCCCTTGCATGTCAATCCAGGCTGATACCTGGGAATTGTTATCATAATTGTTTTGCATAATAATGGGTGATATTCTAGCTTTTGAAGTCAAAACATTTATATGCATTTAGTAAAGCTAGTTCCATGAGGACGAAGTACAAAAAGAGGTCACCAGGGTGCTTAGTATGTGGTGGATGAGTGATGCTAGCAATTTAAAGCTATTTCTTTAGCTTCAAAAATAACATCTAGTTTTAATATAGTTAAAATCTCCAAAGCTCATAAGAGTATAAATTTAAGGCAGCATACCACATAAATTGTTTTATATTTTACCTTAAGTTCAATGAGAATGAAAAATACCTATCTTAAAGGTACCATATTTAATATACCAGATCCTGGGGTATAGGTTTAATAATTCATAATGAATTAAAGAGAAGATTTTCCCTTTTAATATTTTTGCTTTGTCATCCCCTTGCATTTGGCTATGAACTAGGCCTGATGCATGTTGCATTAGAGATAAAAACCTGCGCGCTCTTGACGAACACTTTACCTCTTCCATTACCACTTGTTCATTCATCAATTTACCTCTTTCATTGTGTGTTTACTAAGATAATGGGGGAAAAAAACAGAAAAGGAAACATGGCTGTTAGCAATTTCAGCAACCCCATCGCGCTCACATTATTCACAAAAGCTAATAATCCACATGAACTAATTCTGACTGGCCGACGGTCTGTTCCACTAAATCAGGGCCATTTTTTTCTGGTGAATAATGGACAATGTAGTGTGCCAGTACCTTAATTAAAGAGAGCCTCTCTTAGTCTTGATCTCGTTTTAATTTACGGGGTAATACTACAATAATATCACTAATGGAAGGTACATTAAAGGGCATCAAGCAGCATTAACTGTATTAAATTATGGCACTTGTGTTAATTAACTGCTGAAGCAAGATGGTCCTAACGGCTAGAAAGGTCGACTAACACATAAATAAAGTCTTCTGGGATGGAGACTAAGAAAAGACATTTTTTTCCTCATCATCTCTTCTTGTAGCAGAGAGAATCAGAGGGTGGTCTGCGTAGAGAATCAGGAAGATTTCTTCATTTCAGGGCTTTAGAGATGGACTTTCTATGGGTTCTGAATATGTTTGATTCAATTTAAAGGGTGGTCCTGACAACAAAGCTGTGAGGTACAGCTCTCTCCATTAACTTATTTTTGTAGAAGTTCAAAGATTGAATTTCAACTTCAAATGCAAAAATGCTGATAATAATCCCTTTGAAGTCAAGCAAAAGGTCCCTAGTAGATTCTGGATGAGGCTACTGAAGATTTAACCACATTCATTGCAAAAGAGTTTTGGTTTAACTGTTGCATTGTAGATGGCTTGCCCATTTACAGGCTGCAAAGTAACTGTAACTGAGGATGACAGTGGAGATGATTACCCCAGTGGGCTGCAGAATAACTTTCTGGATAAAACAAAGGGTCTTATTGCCGTTTGGTGATTAGTTTTGATCTAAGAGCCAACAGTTTCCTTTTGACACCAGAATATCTAGCTTCAGTACAATATGTTATTAAGCCCTTTGGAATTTATTTTTATACTCTTTCACGCCTTGAAGCTTCTGTACTTAAGCTCCAGGGTTTTCTGACCCGTCTCAGCTATGGTTGCAATTCCAGCAGTAACAGAAACCTCTAACTTGCATTACATAAGTGAAAAATATCCTCAGTTTTAACAGTTTCTCACTCACATTATCTGTTCTAAATTTAATCCATCTCAGAAGCTGAGTGCATTGCTCTCGGGAAAAGTGTATTTCCTACTTTATTGTTTGAGGAGGTTGTCTTATAGTCAGCTGCCTCTATATAGTCAGCTGTGACTCTATATTGATGTTCAGTATTGATAAAACCTCACAATTTTGGAAGTATTGAGAGGCCTTTACTTAAAAGGAGCAGATCTGTCCTGCTGAACCCACAATAGGTGCTCCAAACTTCAGGGCACGTTCACAAGCTACGGGCTAGGTGAACACCAACCAGATTGCCTCCTCCTCTTTATTCTACTGATCCATTCTACTGAGGGATTAATTAATTAAGTCCCATGTGGCATACAGTTAACAACGTTGTAGCAGTGTCCCTCTGCAACTTACCCAAAAGCAGTTTTCCCCATGGAATGGTAATATATGGAAGTGTTTTCATTTTAATTGCAATAGAAACGTTTTCATTAATGTTCAACTCCAGACCAGACCACCACTCTCTTTACAGCTTTACAGCTATGAGAACTTCAAGCTTTTATGTGGGCAACCGAGGACTCTTTTTTTTTTTTTTTTAACTTATTTCCAAGTATATATTTACACTACTTGAATACACTTTGCTTTACAAAAACACTTGCATAAGCGGCTTGTTCTCCTTTGAGAGTTTCACTAGTGTCTGAGAGGATCTGGTAATTTCTCCAATTAAATTATAAACTTCATTAGAGATCAGGAAAGCAAAGGAAACGTAGGTATTTATGGGCATATCAATTTATCTTTAACTCCCAAGTGCAATTAGCTTTTTTAATGCATCTCCTGTAGTATGTCACTATAGAAAATCGCCTTTCATTTTCTGTAAACACATCTAGAATCATCAGGAACTGAAAGAATTAGACAACTACTGTGTTCATTCGCACATTGGAGTCTCTAACCATTTATTGAGGGCAGGTTTAGTTGTGCCCACGGTCAAATAATAAATTCCCACCTGCTTCCTGGTCCCAAAAGTCCCATCAAGCATCTCAGTCAAACTGTCCTCAGTCTCCTAGTGTCCTGGAAGGCTGGCTAGGTCTGCAGTTTCTACTCTCCGTATTTGAAGCTCATGGATTTAAATCACTAGTGAGCTTCACTAGTCACCGTAGCTCATTAGCATTTGCTCATTCTTTTATTTTTTGTCTATTTTGCAAGATGTCAAGTATTTCCTTACTGATCTCCCTCAGCTATCTTTCAAGGACACTCAGTATCTTGCAGGATCTATGTGTTTGAGGAGAGGAACCAGGCATTTTGTAGTATAATTCATTTTGTCCCTGAACATTAAAGAAGTAGAAATGAAAATCCTGATGAAAGAAATGAGAAATTTTCTTGCTCTGTGCCTTTGGAGTACAACATATGCTCAAAAGTCATCCAAAGAGACTTTTGAATAAATTCAGTGATTTCCCTATTTGGCAAAAACTTTCTTTCCGTTAAGCTTTCTATTTCAAAAGAGTTCAGAGTTAATGCAAACAGTGAAATAAGCTTAAAGCTCTCCCACCGCATGGATCCAAATGGTTCCTGGCAGCAGGGCGCCCTTCAGGTTAACATTAAAGCCCATGACAGCCCCTCAAACACACAGAAAAAGCCAAATCTCATGGTCTGGTGATGCTGTGACCCTGAGATGGGGTTAGGCAGATGTGAAGCAGCTTCAGGGGAAGCCAGGGACGGAGCTGCAAAGCCCCCCATTGAGGAAACAGAAACGTGAAATAATACAGGTCAAATCCTAATGGTGTCACTCACGTGAATTGTTGCATGGGGTCCCCAAGAGCCCCTCCTTTCTGTTCCTCCTGAGCGCATGGCTGCTGTTAAAGGGCCTCATCAGCACTGGTGAACACACATAAAGGAAGTCATCATTATTGCTACTGCATCGCAGAGGGCCACAGCGCAGAGGGCGCAGCAAAGAGTCTCAGTTAAGCACTGATAGGACATCTGGGCTGAACAACAGTCCAAGTTTTTTTCTAATTTTTTTCATTTTCATTTCATTTCTATTTTCATAGAATATAGTATTAAGATTTACAAATTCCTTGGAGATAGATCTTACAGAGGGGAACACGGGATTGTGAATCCGTCCTCCCTCCCATCATTGATAAACTGTGCACAATACCTGGTACCAACCTCGGTGACGGAGGGACATCATGGTTCACGTCTAACTGAGGCCAGCGTTGCTGTTCCACTGCACATTAGAACCTACTAACAACCAAAAGGATAAAATTTGGTTACAATAAGGATATGTACGTTGAGCTTTGCATCTTCACACTCAGCTAATTAGTTGCCACTGACTGTTTTCCCTTTGCTTGGTGACATGTGGTATATAAATCATTACAATATGTTAAATGCAAATGGTTGGTAATAGGGTAGCCATCTGCTCGCTGTTGGAAAGTTTGCAGAGGGATACAGTAAGCTGTACTTCTGATAACGATGCTAAGCTCACATCCCTGAAATACCAGATACCTAAAAACAGCTGCCTCCGCTAATGCCAGCATTACTAATATGTCTCTTACCCTTTTCATTTTTGCATCTAAACCACTTACTGTAAGGGGTAATTTTGTTCTCCAGCATGAACTTGACTTCAAGGCTGGAGTCTAGCAGCAATGTGAGCCGCCGTATCTCTGCACCTGATCTGTCCTCACATGGTGGTGAGAGCTTTTAAACAGCCAATAAATAACCACGCTGCCCATTCTGCTCAGGACATCTTCTCTTGCACAAATATAATTAAACTCTCGCTCTTCCCTAACCCCTGCTGCCAGGCCCTTTTCCAGGAACGACCTTATTTTGTAAGTGAAGGATCGCTGGCACTTTGCTGAGGGATGATGTATGTATTACAGTAGACATGGCTAAAGACAGCCTTGCACCCAAGAACCCGGAGCGCCACGAGCGCTGGAGATCACCCATCGCTGCCACGAGGGCTGGGCAGGGCTGCCACACACCCGCCCGATGCACTACGCGCTCCAGCTCAAGCTACTAGAGCCAAACAGTAGCAGGACCATTTATTGCTTCTGATTTTTATATTTGCTATAAGGAATCTTGTTCATAGTCCCATTCAGCTCTCTGGTGTTACAACACTCTTTAGACCTTCGGATGGTGTCCACCCAAGTCCACCCAAAAAGCCTGTTCCTTTTAATGTCTTTCATCTGTTAAGACTTCTGCAGTGCTTTAGCTTAGGCCTCTTCAGAGAGGCCCAGCCGGGCCACGCAAACCCAGGTGGAAGCCACGACCTTGCTGATGCTTTCGTGCAGGACGGGGAGCGGAGAATTCGCTGCCCAGCAGAGCTGCTGTGGTGCACACTGCAGTACTCCCTCTGACACCAATGCCCTGGTGCCCGGGTGCTCCTCATCCTTTTTTTTTTTTTTATTTCAGGGCTGAGGGGGAAGGTGGTTGTTGATATCTTACTTGCCTTGGCTACAGCCTTTGATGGCCTTGTTACATTTTAATTGCCTCTAGCTCTTCTCTGTTTATTTAGTGACCTGGGGGCCAGTTCTGCCTCACTTAGAACAGCGACTGCTAAACCCTTTTGCCCTGCAAGCACAATCAGGAATAGGTTTGAAAAAAATATTGCAAAAAGCCACCCTGCATCCCCCAGTGCTCCTCAGAGGGCTCTCCGGCCGTCTGCACGCCGGGAAGAGCAGGCAGGAGCTGGGAGCAGCAGGACAGGGAGCGGGTCCGCAGTGCGCGAAGGGGCCTGGCTGCTGCAGTGCCCCCTCAGGGAATCCCTCCTCCTTCCCACCCTGCCACCAGCCGCTCGTTTCTCTGCTTGCAGGAGCAGAAACCTTCACACAAGAGGCAAAAAAACGAGAAGCAGAGGAGAGGGGAAGGACGGAACATCTCAATTCACAATGAAAAACTAAACCTATTATTCTCTGTCAGTGCAGAAAACGGCTTATCATTTAACAGGCTTCCCAGAATATACTGCGTTTATGGAGCCGCGTCTCCTTCCCTTTGAACGCTCCTGACATAATTCTTCCAGGGGGACAGCAAAACAACGAGGAGCCACTGAGGTGTTTACTCGCTCCTGTCCGTGGGAAGTGCCTGTCTGCCATCCCCAGGGCAGGGGAGAAAACGCAGGAAAGATCTAAAAGACGGGAAGCTTGGGCCCCACAAAATATTGGCACGCTGCTAAATATCAAACCACCTGAGTGCCACTAGCCGCTAATACTGAGCTACTGACAGTGTTGAATTCAATGTACAAGCTAGTGCTCAAAAAGAGATTTTGACACCCTTTTCTCTTTGTTTATTTTCAGGACAGGGGCTAAAGAAATAGAAATAGAAGGGAATAAGGAGAAGTAAAATTACTTTCTATTTGTCCTCTACTGCAGATATGGCAAAAGAAAAGGATTTTGAGCACAGAAAAGTCCTTACCCACCCAAACCAGATCATTGGGATTTTTAAGGCCTTACTCACATTGTTTTACCTTCACACGACTTTATCTTCACTTAGATGTAACCCTCAGCTTGGTGATCCTCGCCTAGGTGAATCCTGTCATGCACATGACACGTCTTCATCCTAAAACTGACAAGTAAGTCAGGGTTTAGAATTGGCATCTTAAAATGAGTTTTGCAATTTATATGTTTTTAGGGTTTTATAAAATATATATGCTTTAAACAGGAGAGATTTAGCATAGGGCTAGCACCAAAGCAACCAAGGTTTCTGTGTCTTCACCTGAGCTGTAGGTGACCTGTGTATTTCCAGTGTCATGTCCTGACTGCCTGGGCACACCAGGAATTTGACCGACAACGCACAGCTAGTGCAGGGCTGGCTGGTGGCTCCCTGTTGCCCACCGGCAACTGGGGGCTGGCCAGGTGGCAGTTGACATGAAGTGAAATCACCCCAAAATAGCTTTGAATGCTGGTTCTTGGAGAAAAAAAATCTTCTTTTTTTTTCTACTGTGTTTTATCATACCACATATTTATTATGCAGATATTAGGTAAGCCATGAAGGGGCTCACTCCCAGGCAAAGATCCCGTGATTCCCAATGGATTGAGTATATACAGTAACAGGACAGAGGCCTTTTTTGAGAGCTGGGCAAATCTTGCTGCCACACCAATTGTAACTATTGCAACTATTAAAACATAGCTTAATAGTTAAACATTTAACCACTTAATAAAGCATTTAATAAAACATTTAAGAGCCTCCTTCCAACACGTGAAACAAAAATACTTACCCTTTAATATCCTCATAGGCTTGGCACATTTTCACAGCAATTCAGCTGCTCTGACTCCATGAGGCAAGCGTTAGGGCAGGGAAGGACCTGCCCTGAGGAATGGGTGAGACTTCGTGCCAAGAGACGCAGGGGCAGCAGCCAAGGGCTGCAGGGGCCACGTGACTCGGCGATGGGGCTCTTGTCAAGGGTGTTGTCCGAGTCTGCTTGGTCCAAATCTGCTTTTTTTGGCACCTGAAAACCCAAAGATTATCAGTGAAGGCGTAAATATTGACAGAGAACACAGGAATGTTTTAGAAGAGATGGAATGCAAGTGTTGCATCCTTAAATATATAGTCAAACCTTGTTACCAGAAATCTGGACAGCTGCCAGGAGCTTGTTCTCTATGTGATTTGATTATATGACCATTAAGTCATTTGGTTTAGCCAATTTTCTAAACAGCATATAAGTCTGTTTCTATCATAAAATCCAAAACATTCTAACCTTTTCTCTCTTGAGGTTTTCTTCCCAATGGGAAAGGCAAGCAGAGCTTTAACAAGGTCTTAGGGCCCTAAACGGGTGTTGTGTAATGCTCTCCTGGCTTGTGTAGGGCAGCAGGAGGAGATGCTGAGAAGATAGAGGGGCAGATGAGCAGAGACTGAGAGCAGTGACTGTGAGGACAGGAGGTTGTGACTGCTGTGGGCACCATCCTAAATCCCAGTGGGTCTGTGTCCTCTGCCTGTGCAACTCTTACAGTGTTTGGGAGAGAGACACCAGCATTAAAGCAGATCAGCTGCACATATCAACTCCTTCAGCCCCCAAACTTGGCTTATGGAAGTACCTCCCAATAAACTCAGGAGGTTTCTGATAATTATGCCCAGCCTCATTAGGAATAAAGTCTCTGTGTCACACAAGAGTTCTTGTTAGGGTCATCCCATGCCATTGTTCTTACCTGTCAGGTCTGCAGGACAAGTCCCTCTTCCGTTAGCTGGCTGGCAACTCCCTGGCAGAACTCAGAAAAGCAAACACATTTTTTAAAAAGTTTGTTTTGAAGAGAGGTCTTTGCTCTAGGAGATACCACGTTACTCACCTGCCGATCACCTGTGCCCCAGGTGTGATACCAGCCATGGTCAGGCTTCATGGACCTACTCCTCGCAACGCACTGGACATCCCTGCGGTATTAGCAGATACCTGTTAGCTGCGCAGGATTGTTCAGAGAGGTGTGAATTGTATTTATTTGTACTTAAAGTTGTTATTTTATTTCCAAGGTGGCTCTAATTTTCTTTGAGAACAGAAACAGCCTCTGCATTTCCTCTGGAGTTGGAGGCTGAAGGAAGCCTGCATGACATTTTGGAAGAAATGGAAAAGTTTTTACAGGATTTTGAAGAGGGGGAGGGAAATAGCAAGGTTAGGCACGATTGCAAAAGTTATTATTGCAGTATAAACATATATATAACAGTATAAACACATACTGATTGGTCTTGTCATCAGTATTTCACAATATGCTTTCCCCTATGACAACCTTAAATTATTCATAACCCACAATCTATTCCTTAAATTTTCAGTTAAAATGGTTTCCTGGTGGGGGCCATAGAAGAAGAGAAGTACTGGTTTGAAACATTTAAAATATAAATGAATTTGTTTAGTTCTTCTAGTACATGGAATATTATAGTCACTGGATCAGACTCAACATCCCTGCACGTCTCTCTTTGTAGGCACCAAAAGCACGTCCACGACACCTCAGTGGACAGCACAGTTCAGCTCCAGGCTTCTTCTGAAAATTCTTTGATTTGCCCAGTATTTATTAAAACAGACATGAATAATAAATGTTCCTGAATGCTTGAAGGCTAAGAGAGATCATTATTGGTTTAGTCTGACTTTAGTCTGATTCTTAAGGCTTTGGGTTGAAAGCAGGGGTCCTTCAGCTTATAGAATTATATCAAAGCAGTATCAGCAGCCCCTGGCACAGAACATGACTTACCCAAAGTCTCTCGTTCAGAGTTACATACAAATTTGGGGTTAGGACAAGTATTAAACCCAGTGCCAGAGCTTTCCTTTGATACTAGGGGAAAACTGGTCAATGTTCATGGGGGTAGTTCCATGGCTCATGGTTTACAACCAATAGTGTCTAATTAAACAGTAATCATTCGCTATTTTGAAAAAGAAACTTTTTACTATGCAAAGCCAGCTGTTGAAATACAGTAGGCAAAATAGCTCTTTTCCCAAGTCAAAAGTAAAAGGTGAAGGTGACATAAAGTGAGAATTTTATTTCCTGGAGGGTTTAAAATTAGCTAGAGCAACAGGGCTAGAGCTAAAATGACCCAGTAGTTCCTTTTTCACTGAGTTACTTACAGGATGTGAGGCTGCTCTTGGCATACTCCAAACACAACACACAGCCACAAACTATTCACTTTTCATCTAGCTTTCTTTTCCTCGGCAGCAGAAAGCATAAGGATTTTTGGAGTGTAAATTATTCACAAAAGAGAAACTTCTGTCAGGGATGGCTAGAAGTATGTGCAGAATTCAGCGCACATTCTTGAGCAATTTTTTTGAAACCTCAAAAAAGGCATGATTTTTCTGTTAGACATGTTTTTGTTCAAAAAATTGTCAAAAATAATTTCTAAAAAGGGATTTAAAACCTGAAAATAAAACTTCATATTTCATTTGGCACAAATGATTCTCCTCCAGTTTTTTTCAATTCAGGCAGTGAACTGAAAAATCAATTATTCACACAGCTCTACTGGCAAATAATTCTTATCATAATAATTCCAGAGGGAATTATACTGTGACAAGGAGCTTATATTGTATGGAATTTAGAAGTTATAAAATCGAGGCTAGTGTGATAAACAATAAGAAATGTTCTGTGCAGTTTTGTCACTTTTCTCTTTCAAATTATGCCCTCCAATCTAAGTGAATGTAAAACAGAAAAAGGAAAAAAGAAAAATGGTCCATGTCTTCTAAAGTGCATGTAGAGTGTCTACTTCAGTAATAATAATACACCAGTTCCCAATTGTTTCAGATGGAGCCGAGTCCTAACCATTCTGGAAATCAGACCTACTGTATCTCCAGAAAACATCAGAACCAAAGTAACGACTCACCTGGGCACAGAGGCATCCTTCAGAGAGGCAGCAGCCAGGGCTCTGCACTGAAAAGGCACAAACTGGAAGCCTATGAGGAGAATATTAAGCCAGTTTTAAGAAGCAAGTTTTAGTACTGGGCTAGACTGTATATTTATAATTCAAAAATAATTCAAATATTTATCATTTTAAATTTTCTATTCAGAGCACAGGCCAAAGTCACATGCCAGAAGTTGTAGAGTCTGCAGTCAGATTCCCAAAAGAGAACTAAATCATTTACATTTCCTCTAGGCCTTCAGCAATCCCCAAAGGTCTCCCTGAGTGTGCCATCAGTGCCTAGACATCTCATGCTACACTGCATGGAAATTAAGAAATATTTTTACAAATTTTTATTTATCTCCACCCCCAAAGAAGAGAAGGAAGTGTGATTTTGAAGCACATTCCTTCTGTAAGTGTTCAGTCCTAGGCTTTTCAGGGACTTTCAGGTTGTGCATTACTGTATTTATTACACGTACTGTGCTCTTTCTATGTTTGTTTTTTCCTGGTACACCTGAAGCAAAAGATGGCCAAATATATATATATTTTTTTCATTTTCCTTTTCTCTTTGAAGAAAAGTTTTACTTTTTCTAGTTGCTTCCCAAGAGAGGCACGTGGGGTCCCCCAGGCAAGTGCTTGAAGCCTTGGTGCTGCGTGCGCATCCGTGCTCGGCTTTCCTGGCACGCAGTGCCCATCTCTCTCTGTCCCTATGGGTGCCTGCCCAGACTGGCCACGCAGAGGCATTCGTGGGAAGCACCTGAATTTCACTGAATCGAATGCTTGCTATTTGAACTTTCCTTCCTCCGACAGCCTTAGTCAACTGAAGCAAATGATTCTGCTTCACATTTGCTTTTCCCTGAATGCTGACTCATTTTCTTCTTAGAAACACACCCCCTGGCTTCTCTGTTTTTGTTTTAAAAGGGAGGTGAATTCTCCTCTGGGTGTTGTTTGGCATGTGAAAGCCTCTCTCCTACAGACATAAAGAGCTTAAAAGCAAATTTGGTCCCACCAGATGCCTGTCAGAGGGCAAACAGGACAGGGAACCGCAGGGATCTTGCCCGATCTGCACACAGGGCAGCTGGAGTCACTTCTGGTTCCTCCATATGGATAAAAGTGCCTAAATATGTGTTGCCAAGAGCCACAGCTGCACTGCCTCGTGGCGCTCCTTTCCCTCGTGTGGAAGTCTGAACACGCCATGGATACTATGGATATTTTCATGCTGCTTTTCCCCATTAGAGCCCTTAGGAAGGCATAGGAATGAGTACCCGATTAACCTGGCTTGTTCCTCCCATAGCAGGAACGCTGTTCCCACGGTGGTTCACAAAAATGCTCTGCTCCCCAGTGTGACAGGGTAGCTGCTACACCGTGACTCCTGCTGAAAGCGAAGACACGACTGTTCAAGCCAACATCAGCAGCTAACACAAATGTACAACAGCTCAGTTAGGGTATCTCTGCATGTGAGGAAAAATAAATTCCATTGCAGAGAGTTAAGTAACATTTTTGAAAGGTTCTGTGTAATCGTGTCCACTTGGATGGTAATTTAATCTCCACAATTTGAGACCTCCCACACAACAAGTTGTTCCTTTTTCGGTGGCGTGCAGGATACCGGCTGGCAGCTAATGCAGTACAGTGCTGCTTACAGGTACATGCAGGGAGTTTGCTGGAAGCACTGGCATCTTAGAGCAGCTTTCCTGGGATTGCTGCTGAACAGTGCTAGACCAGTATTAATTAAATTAAAACCCCCAAAATGGTTTGATAAAAAAGTTAAAAGGGCATTAACCCAGTGCCAGGAAATTCAAATCTCTTCTTCAGATTTGTTTCAGACTGAAAGAGAAAAGGGGAGGAACATTGAATCTCAAAGTCCATGTAGCATTTGCTTCACAAGCTTATAAGCTAGCTACAAACTTTGGTACCAATATAATGCATTTTTCATCCAATATTATTGTGCAACTTGTTCTTAAGAATCTTAAGATTCCTCAGATTCTTAAGTATCCAGCAGGTTGTGACACAGACCTAAGGAATAGATTGTGGGTAGGATCGCTCTCGGTGTGTGTGCTCCATCACTTGTTCTGCAACAGGGGGATGGCAGACTAAGGTGGCTAAGCAGAACATTAGACAGTGGCAAAAGCACAACAAAGCCTTAAAAAATCATTGCTCCACAGTGACAAAGAAAAGTAGCCAAGTCTCAGGCAGCACGCCTGAATTTTTGCAGCATCAGACAGGTAATGACAAGGTACTCCTTTTTCCAGCTGGCAGAGACAGAGCTGTGTTTTTGTCCCAATAATCCTTCTCCAGCACAAGCCATGACAGTGGGCAGTTGAGGAATACAGTATTCACAGTATTTTTTACCTTGTCCCAATTATTTTTGATACTGAGAAGAAACCAAATAAGACACTTTTGAGACATGTAATGTTTAAGCACTGTAGTTGCTCTGCAGCAAACACATTTCCCACCCTGCGTAAAGAGTTTATTGTTTGAAGTACAGCAACTTAGAAGAGGCGATTCCAATGAGAAAGGAGAAGAGAGCAGAAAAAATGCAACACTGAAGTATTCAGCGTTTATGGCCACTGCTTTTTTTTCAGCAATAGTATGAGTTCCTACCAAGTTAATCATTAGCTTTAAATGATTAGTTGGCAGCAGTGGAAGAAAATGTCTATTCATCTTACTAAGAGACTTTGCTTCCTCTCAGAGAGAGGCATGACTGAGTGACAGGTAAGTCCCCAACTTTGGCATCCTTCAGGGAGATCATTAAAACTTCCCATTTCAGAAGTTAAAGGTTGAACTGAAACAGTCAGTGCCTCCACCTGCCTTCCTACAAGCACCTCGCACCCGGGCTCCCTATCCTCCACTGACTCCCCTTCCATCCCTTCTCCTGCTAGATCTCAGGCCTGCCATTCAAATGCCGAGCCCCTTACGTGCCATGATCTTGAAGGTGTCTCTAAGAATACAGCCACCAAGCCTGGGATGATATGGGCAGAAGCTGGAGACAAATTAAGCCACATCTCCAACAGTGTGAACTAATGCAATTCCATTGATTCTAATGGAGCCAGACAGATTTGCACCGGTTAAGAATCTGGCAAACTGTGTTCATGGCTGAAGTGTGGAACATGCTGCTGGCAAGGGCTAGAGGATCTTAGAGCCACCCTCTTATTGACACGTTTCCATGAAAATTAGTATCTCTGAGCAAAAAGCACAAATGGGTATTTGGAAAGGGGAAAGAAGTCTGTCCTCCATCACGTCTAAAATCAGCTATTTCCAGGCAAATTAATTTCACCTTTTATACTGAGGTACTTCAATGATAAACTTCATAGAAAAATAAAGACTCAGAATCTGAAAAGATATAGGAATATAATTTCTCTTGTTCTACCACTGGAGAATTTTCTTACTCCATTCAAATTGGAGTTCTTCAAATACATCTTAAATATTCCCCAATTTGCCTTCCTAAATTGCATTTCTTTTTTAAGAAACAGACACCTTAAACCTGCTCCTGAAATTATTTACAGGAGAATGTGAAATAAAAACAGGGAAGTCAATTTGGCCATTTCAGTTGGCTAGCTGGACCCAGACAATTTAACGTTAACAGTAGGAACTTTTAATGTGCTAAACTGAAATGACTCTGGATTAACTGTTCTCTTAGACAAGCATAGTTGGCTTGTTTTAAAACCATTTATTGCAGACCTAAGAGACTGATGTAACTGAAGATTTTCTGATCTGTTGGTAGGAAGTCTCTCTTTTTTTTTTTTTTTTTTTTTTTTTTTTTTTAATCTAGCATGCTACTTGGAACAGTTTGCAGTTTGCAAAGCTTAGATGCATTAGATACTGAAGTGTTTTAAAGAAGTTTAATAGGTTGCTGCCTCTTCTCCTTTTCTGTTTAAGGTCTAGTGTTGTTGTTTCAGCCTGCCAACATTTTCAGTTTCCTCTCTCCAGTTGGTTTTAAATGATGTTACTGAGGAAACTAATTTCAGGGACATTTACAATTTGGTAGGTGCCAGAAAGGTAAATATCTTAAAAGAAGTCATTCTCTAATAGAACTAGAGATTTTTTTATTTTAATTTAGTATTTGAATTGGCCAACTACTATTTTTTTTCACTTGCCCATGATAATTTGTAATCATGAAAGACAATTTCCATGGGACTGCGGGTCTCTCTTAGGCCAATACCTTGTATGCTGAATTTAATGCTAGATATAAACCCCTCAAAGCAGAGGATTAAAAGCAAATGCTAGCATATTGACAAAAGACTTCCTTCTTTCCGAAATAAAAGTACACAAAGGAAAAAGGAAATGATAAAGTTGAGAATTTCACTGCAATCTTTGTTCTTCATTGCAGATATCTGCTCTTCTTGAGCAGATAAACTCTGTAATACATTGGGAAATCCCCTTTCTAATGCCTGAAAGATAGTATTCAGTGACATCTCATTGCCTTTTACAGCACGTTCTTCAGTTCTGACAGCAAAATGCACCTTTTGAAGGCCTTCGAATTAAAAATAGCACTTGATGATACATCTGCTATTCAAAGGCTTTTAGAAATACCACTTCTGATTTTGGTTTTCTGCACATTTGTTTTTTTCTGCATGAACTCTTAAATTTATAATAGTTGTAAACTCAAATGATAATACCCTAGATTGCTCTGTACTGTGACTGTGAACCATGAATCTCAAACGTTTCAGAAAAGCAAGTATGTTTCCTTGAGCTTACTTACCAGGATTAGAATGAACAGATTTGCTTCATTAAAGGCTTGAAAAAATAGGACTGAGGGCTCTGTTGTTGAACTCAACTTTTGTGAGCAAAAGGCAGTACATACCTATCAGCTAACGCACAAATCAGATACGGGCTGAGATGCAGATCGATCAGAAGCAATTGTGTAGCACTTGTTCACACTGACCAGCATCTGCTTTGCCATTTAAATAGCCAGAACTTATAGAAATGCTCCTTATTGTGTGTACCAAATAAATCACAGCAAGATGCTAACGTTTAAATGCATCATTTGTGCCCTCATATTGTTGGGTAGGCTCGAGTCAGGTAGTGGTAACTCTGTGTGTTTTATTTCCTGCATGAGTCCTACAAGTCCTCACTCTTACGGGAAAGTGCAATATGCTGCCCTTTTGGCCCTTGTTTTCTTTTTTAATTTCAGGCTGCCCAAACTGCTTGAAAGTAGGCCAGGAGTGAGGAAAGCAAACATGCTCTCTCGGGCTGGGCAATGTTGTTCCTCACTAGACATAATATTTTCAGCTGAGGGAGAATAAGAAGCTATTTTCCCCAATTTTCCATACTGCCTGTGGGAATCTAATTCAATTTCCTCCCAAATTTAGCAATGAAAACTACACAGTGAAGCTGAAGAGGTTTCTGCAAATTTTGCAGGCACTGAGGTGCTGTAGGATTACTGAGCGCAGGTTAAACTTCTTTCCCAGCCACAAAGCTACTTACAGATTTAAGAAGCTTAAAACCCTGATCCAATGTTAGCCCTTGCTTTGCAAATTAAAGAACAATATATCTACCTATATAAAATTATATTTGTTATTATTGATTTTTTTTATTCTTCATTATTGAGGTAGCCCCATTCCACCAAAGCATCTTACTTTCAAGGGGAGATTATGATGTATTAGGTGAATTTGAAGAAAGGGGCATGGAAAAATGATGACCAAATGCATTTCCAAAAATAAACAAATGAAATAAAAGACACACATTTCATTACTTTCACTGTGGTTCTTTAAAAGGTGCCTATATTTTCCAAGCAGGGCCCAAGAATCTCACTCATAATTTCTGGAAAAAGATGCAAAAAGTAATGAACTTTTGGGCTTGGATTGCTTATACCAAGTATGGACCTGAGATTCATGTACCTCAAAAAAAAATGCATTAAAACCCAAGTTGACTTTTCTGCATCAAATAAGCTGGAGTATCTGCTCACCCGACCTCCTTGCAGTCAGCAACCCACCTCCTTTTCCAATTGCCAAATCTCCTTCGTTGTTTTCACCCTCTTAGCCCAGCCACTGCATGAGCACTGGTGGTCAAGACTGCAGTGGTCTTCCTGCTAGCTAATTCATCAACATCACCTGCCCAGCAGTCAGTTTATTTTTCTGCAATAGTGCCTTTTTACTTGTTTGCATCCCTCCAAAGTCTGCTGCAATACTAAACCTACAGAGCCATCTGATAGGCTTTGGAATTTGGGATAAGGACTAGCATGTACTTGAGGGGCTGGGGATTTGGGTGTCATTTTCCATGGTACAACATGCACATTCCTATGATTCAATGAATAAGAAAACCCAGGGACACG